>CM029012.1:194043571-194216850 GCA_016801055.1 Panax notoginseng
TACGACGGCGAATGTGACGCCCCCAAAATTAGGTATACATCACCCATCTTGGGTCGTCAGATACATAGTACAGAATACAAATACAACTTACTAATACAACTGTCGTGTACAATACGACAAAACATAAACTGTGAGTTTGAATACAAATATTATCTTCTAGAGAGTATTCATACTCAAAAGGAGTCCTCATTACATTTATTAACACACCATTACATAGAATAGTGAGGACTACTAACTAATACTATCATTCGGACCATCACTCCGTTCCCCGACTTGCCCCAGCTACGTTCTCATTTCCTGAAGAGAACAGTGAAAGAAAGGGTGAGCTCAACTAGCCCAGTAAGAAATATTATGACTAAGATAATGCAGAATAAATTATCATTAGCCTTCAACAATGTTAAACTGATAAAATATAATAGACATCAAGTTTAACTGCAGCGGAACAAGCAATCCATTAAAAGAGTCAAGTAGAAAATAAACTCTACTATCTTTTATGATTTAAAAGATTTTTCAACACTGTGATCGCTGAGACTCAGCTTAATAAAATAATCCACATCATCGAATCACCCCTGCACTACGGCCAAGGATATTCGTATATTCATTAATGGTCATGATCATGCCAACAACTGTCCATCAATGCACTACGGGCCAATGAGGACTTTTACCACATCATTTGTAACATTACGGTCATGATTATACCGAATAATCCCTGGTCATAATCATACCAAGTCCATCTATGCACTACAGGCCACAGATGACTTTCAACATTTTATAAACATGAGGATGATGACAATGATATAAGAATTCAATAAAACAAGTTCAAGAATTAATTTATCCAAGAATTAACAACGTCCAAATTGTCAACATGATACTGCTTTGTGGAGTAAAATTCAAGAATGCTTAGAAGAATATTTTCATGAAAAGATACTGGATGAAACGCAATTATCAAGGATATTCCACAAATTTCATGGAGTATAGAAGTCAAAACTTAACCAACTGAGTATAATAAAGAATGGAATAACAAAAGAAATCACCATGCATGCGATAGACCGCACAGACAGGTTATTCCAACAGAATAATAAATAATGGAACCAGGTCCGGCGTAAACGCACAGACAGGATATTCCGACAGAATAATAAATAATGGAACCAGGTCCGGTGTAAAACACACAGACAGGATATTCCAACAGAATAATAAATAACGGAACCAGGTCCGGTGTAAAACACACAGACAGGATGTTCCAACAGAATAATAATAAAAACGGAACCAGGTCCGGTGTAAAACACACAGACAGGATGTTCCAACAGAATAATAGAAGAATGTCACCAAGTATAGGGTAGACCGCGTATACAGGTTATTCCAACAGAATAATAAGAAATGGAATAACAACAGTTCTCTTCATGAATAAGAAAGAATAACACCCCTTACCGTTTTAAAGAAGAGCTGAAATAAGGAAGTAGTTAAGTAGCAGAATACTCTTCTTCTCTCTCTCTATAGTTTCTCTCTATAGTTTCTCTCTCTAGAGTTCAGTGAATTCGTAAGAAATAATGAAGGAATGAGCTGCTATTTATAGAAAAATAGAATGCATAGTAACTAATCCATGAACGGTCCAGATTGATTACTTTAATCTGACGGTCCATATTTAAAGAAAAATCTTTTAAATAAAATATAATATATTCTATTTATAGAATAACTTTAATAAAGTATTCTGTTTTATATAAAAAGATGTTTCTGTTTTATTACGTTAATAATACGAATAAAACAAAACGTCATTATCGCTAAATAATTCATATTATTAACTGACAATAATTGAATCAAACTGAGTGACTTCTCACATAAGCATTAATAATCAATACCGTGTGCTACTATGCAACCACACGTATTACTGTACTTTTACTACCGAGTAGTTCAACAGTAACAATGGTAAAATTTCCGCCGTTATTTTTAATAAAATATTTTTGTCGTTTTCTCAATCCGACAATAATTCCGTTGTGGGGTCCACCAATGATTGTGTCGTTGTACGAATATTCCCTGTTAAAACGAATATTCCCCGACCAATCGAATATTATATAACAACTTGCGTACTTTGCAAAATTTATAAATATTACCCACAACTATAACATTATATCAAATTAACTCCATAATATTCAAAAATGATATTTATAGAAAATTCATCTTTATTTATAAAAGTTGGGGTCTTACAACCTCCCCTTCTTATGAAATTTCGCCCTCGAAATTAGGGTACGTACCTGGTATGTCGAAGAGGTAAGGATACCTTGATTTCATTTCAGATTCTAACTCCCAAGTCATTTCCTCAACATCGTGGTTTCTCCACAAAACTTTGACTTGAGGTATAACCTTGGAGCGTAGAATATGTTCCTTCTTATCCAAGATTTGAACAGGAACTTCTTCATACGTCAAATCCTCCGCTATTTCGTCCGGTTCTAACTCAATAATGTGGTTCGGGTCTTCCACATATTTGCGTAACATGGATATGTGAAAAACGTTATGAACACGAGACATACTTGGCGGTAAAGCGAGTCTATAAGCCACAGTTCCTACTCGATCGAGGATTAAAAATGGACCGATGAATCGAGGATTGAGCTTTCCTCTCTTTCCAAATCTCGTAACTCCTTTCCATGGAGCAACACGTAAGAACACATGATCTCCTACATCAAATTCCACGTCCTTTCGATGAAGATCAGCATAACTCTTTTGTCGATCTTGTGAGGTTTTTATACGTTGTCGGATCGTTTGAATCTTTTCTGTAGTCATACGTACCAACTCCGGTCCCAACAACGTTGCTTCACCCACCTCATCCCAGCATACTGGAGAACGACATTTTCTTCCATACAATGCTTCGAATGGAGCCATGCCAATACTTGCTTGATAACTGTTGTTGTAGGAAAACTCCACCAATGGTAAGAACTTGTCCCAACTTCCCTTGAAGTCAAAGACACAGAGTCTTAATAGATCTTCAAGAGTTTGAATAGTCCTCTCTGATTGTCCGTCCGTCTGAGGATGATATGCTGAACTAAATCGTAACTCCGTGCCCATAGCTTTTTGTAAACTAACCCAAAATCGTGAAGTGAATCTTGGGTCTCGGTCAGAAACTATGGATACTGGCATACCATGCAGTCTTACAATCTCGTTTATGTACATACGAGCAAGACGTTCAAGTGTATAAGTTTCTCGTATCGGTAAGAAATGAGCAGACTTGGTCAATCTATCAACAATGACCCAAATCGCATCAATACCTTGAGAAACCCTAGGAAGACCGGTAACGAAATCCATGGTAATGTGCTCCCACTTCCATTCTGGAATTTCAAGTGGTTGCAATGGACCTTTTGGTACTTGATGCTCCGCTTTGACTCGTTGACAAGTTAGACACCTTGAGATAAACAACGCTATCTCTCTCTTCATATTGCTCCACCAAAATGTATGACGAAGATCATGATACATTTTGGTACTTCCAGGATGGATTGCAAACGGTGTGTTGTGCGCCTCCATCATGATTTCATACTTTAAATCAGGGTTGTTAGGAACACAAAGTCTGGAGTTGACTCGAAGTATTCCTTCTTCATCGATTCTTGCTTCCGGCATAGCACCTTCTTGCACTTTCTTCCTCATACGCATCAGCTCCAGGTCTGTAGCTTGAGCAGCTTTAACTTTATCGATTAAAGTCGGTTCTACTCGTATATTCGCCATCATCACATGGGTCCCTGGAGTCTTTAACTCTATCTCCATCCTTTGCAAATCACACAAAATGGGCCTTTGTGTTGACAATATCGCACTCGTACTTGCATATGATCTTCTACTCAATGCGTCAGCTACCACGTTCGCTTTTCCAGGATGGTATTGAATGGTATGATCATAATCTTTCAACAGTTCAAGCCAACGTCGTTGTCGCATGTTGAGTTCCTTTTGAGTGAAGAAATATTTGAGGCTTTTATGATCCGTAAAGATCTCCACCTTCTCCCCATACAAGTAATGCCTCCAAATTTTAAGTGCAAAGACAACAGCTGCCAACTCTAGATCATGAGTAGGATAATTCCTCTCATATTCCTTGAGTTGTCTTGATGCATAGGCTATGACTTTTCCATGTTGCATGAGAACGCATCCCAACCCTTTGCTCGAAGCATCACTGTAGATGACAAATCCCTCCGAGCCAGATGGTATTGTTAGAACAGGTGCTGAAATGAGTCTCCTCTTGAGTTCTTGAAAACTCTGCTCACATTCTTCGCTCCAACCGAACTTTGTATCTTTCCGAGTCAGCTGAGTTAATGGAGTAGCGATTCGAGAAAATCCTTCCACGAATCTCCGATAATAACCAGCTAAACCAAGAAAGCTACGTACTTCGGTCACTGATTTAGGTTGCTCCCAGCTTTGAATAGCTTCAATCTTTGCCGGGTCAACAGATATTCCACGACTTGATACTACGTGCCCAAGGAATGCTACCTCTTCCAGCCAGAACTCGCATTTCTTCAACTTGGCATAAAGTTTGTATTCACGAAGCTTTTGGAGTACCAGCCTCAAGTGTTGCTCATGATCTTCACGGCTTTTGGAATAAACAAGGATGTCATCGATAAAGACGACCACAAAGTGATCCAAATATTCCTTGAATACCCTGTTCATCATATCCATGAAGGCAGCAGGAGCATTAGTCAATCCAAAAGACATAACTAAGAATTCATAATGCCCATACCGAGTTCTGAAAGCCGTCTTTGGAATATCCTCAGTTCTAACCTTCAGCTGATGATATCCAGAACGAAGATCGATCTTTGAAAAGAATTGTGCTCCTTGCAACTGGTCAAACAGGTCATCAATACGTGGCAATGGGTACCTATTTTTGATGGTGACATGATTCAACTCCCGATAATCAATACAAAGTCGCATACTCCCATCTTTCTTCTTCACGAACAGAACAGGAGCACCCCAAGGAGAAGTACTAGGACGAATAAAACCAATGTCTAACAATTCCTGCAGTTGGGTCTTTAACTCCTGAAGTTCAATAGGAGCCATTCGATATGGGGCTTTGGAAATGGGTTTTGTACCGGGTTCAAGGTCGATACAAAATTCAATTTCACGCTCTGGGGGTAGGCCAGGAAGTTCTTCGGGAAATACGTCAGGAAATTTATTAACAACAGAAATATCATTCAAAGCTGACGTATTTTTGTTTAGATCTGTGACATGAGCTAAGAAAGCTTGACATCCGTTTTTCAATAAACGAATAGCTTTATGGCTTGAGATGACAGCGATTGATTTTAATGGTTTGGTTGCTTGAATTCGCATAATAGGTCGATTAGGAATATGAAAGCTAACAACCTTACGAAAACAATCAATTTTTGCATGATGAGTAGTTAACCAATCAATCCCTAGAATCACGTCAAATGCAAGTATTTTTAATGAAATAAGATCGACAGGTAATGTGTGGGTACCAACTTGAACCAAACAAGACTTATAAACCGTGGATGTAATGAAGGTTTCTCCCAATGGAGTTTCAACTGCTAAGTCAAAGTCTAATTTCTCCGGAATCAAATTTAATCGATGAGCGCAAGTAGGAGAAATAAAAGAATGGGTAGAACCGGTATCAAATAAAGTATAGACTTCGTTAGAGTTTATGATAAGCTTACCCGTGATGACCTCATTCGGGTTCCTTGCTTTCTGGGAGTTCACAACAAACGCTCTCCCTTGCACAACCGGTTTTGACTTTTCTGGGACGGCCTTTGGTGCCTCCATCCTAGCTGAATTTGTCTTCGGTAAACGACAAAATCGGGCTAAATGACCTTCTCTTCCACAATTATAACATGCTTTGGACGGCATCGCGCAGTTTGGACTGATGTGCCCCTCCCCTCCGCATTTGAAACATATGATAGGTGGTCGTTCTCCTTCCTTAACGACAGGTGCTGGTGCTGACGTCTTTCCATCATTGTTGAATCTCCTCTTCTTAAAATGCCCATTCTTATTTTGGCCCTGATTACCACCGAAGTGGTTACCATTTCTGGCCTGTTGATTCCCTCCACGCTTGTTGTCACCGCTTCGATGACTGCTTTCACTGGTATTATCATTTTGCCGGCTGCTCTCTTTTGGTTGCGTTGTCTCGTTATCGCGCTCCACCAACTGAGCCCTATTTACAACATCTGAATACAAACACAGTTTATGAGAAACAAGATGTTGACGTATCTCCGGCTTCAAACCTCTTAAAAACATCCGCGTCATTCTTTCTTCATTATCCACCAGGTGGGACGCAAACCGGGATAACTCCGCAAATTTTGCCTCGTACTGCGACACGGTCATATTATTCTGCTCCAATTTGATGAACTCCACCTCCTTCATGTGACGAATACTCTCGGGAAAGTATTTGTCGTTAAACAGCTCTTGGAACTTCTCCCAAGACATCTTCAGTGCGGCAGGTTGAGTACGCTTTATCGATTCCCACCAGTAATCTGCCTCTCCTCGCAACATAAAGGCGGCAAAGGGAACCTTTTGCTCCTCGGAGCAACCCAAGACATCAAATATCTTGGTGATCTGCTTTATCCATGTTTCAGCTACAAGTGGTTTGGGTTCTCCCTTAAACTCCGGTGGTCCCAGCTCCTTAAACTGTTTAGCGGTGACCGCCTGAGAGTTTCCAGTATTTCCACCTACGTTGTGGACAGGAGCCGCTTTCACCTGTTGTTGCATGAATTGCATAAAATCTCTGAACATTCCATCATTCATCATCTGGTCAGTGTTGTTGTTTGCATGAGGATTGTCACCTTCCTGATGCACATTATCCTGATTATTGATATGTGGTGAATCAATACAGTCGTCTGTGCTCCATTGCTATTCTCAACATTCTCAGATGCCATTTTCAGATACTGCCACAAAATAAAAGTTAATTGATATGTCATATATTATCCTTATATTATGACCGACCAATTAAATACCATGCAAATAAACTTAGGTAGGTCATACTAGCGAAGGAATTTCCCGTCTCTCCCCTCCTAGTTCTATTCTCACATCTTAGCCAGGGATCATATCCCTAAGCTCTGATACCAACTGTGACGCCCCAAAATTAGGTATACATCACCCATCTTGGGTCGTCAGATACATAGTACAAAATACAAATACAACTTACTAATACAACTGTCGTGTACAATACGACAAAACATAAACTGTGAGTTTGAATACAAATATTATCTTCTAGAGAGTATTCATACTCAAAAGGAGTCCTCATTACATTTATTAACACACCATTACATAGAATAGTGAGGACTACTAACTAATACTATCATTCGGACCATCACTCCGTTCCCCGACTTGCCCCAGCTACGTTCTCATTTCCTGAAGAGAACAGTGAAAGAAAGGGTGAGCTCAACTAGCCCAGTAAGAAATATTATGACTAAGATAATGCAGAATAAATTATCATTAGCCTTCAACAATGTTAAACTGATAAAATATAATAGACATCAAGTTTAACTGTAGCGGAACAAGCAATCCATTAAAAGAGTCAAGTAGAAAATAAACTCTACTATCTTTTATGATTTAAAAGATTTTTCAACACTGTGATCGCTGAGACTCAGCTTAATAAAATAATCCACATCATCGAATCACCCCTGCACTACGGCCAAGGATATTCGTATATTCATTAATGGTCATGATCATGCCAACAACTGTCCATCAATGCACTACGGGCCAATGAGGACTTTTACCACATCATTTGTAACATTACGGTCATGATTATACCGAATAATCCCTGGTCATAATCATACCAAGTCCATCTATGCACTACAGGCCACAGATGACTTTCAACATTTTATAAACATGAGGATGATGACAATGATATAAGAATTCAATAAAACAAGTTCAAGAATTAATTTATCCAAGAATTAACAACGTCCAAATTGTCAACATGATACTGCTTTGTGGAGTAAAATTCAAGAATACTTAGAAGAATATTTTCATGAAAAGATACTGGATGAAACGCAATTATCAAGGATATTCCACAAATTTCATGGAGTATAGAAGTCAAAACTTAACCAACTGAGTACAATAAAGAATGGAATAACAAAAGAAATCACCATGCATGCGATAGACCGCACAGACAGGTTATTCCAACAGAATAATAAATAATGGAACCAGGTCCGGCGTAAACGCACAGACAGGATATTCCGACAGAATAATAAATAATGGAACCAGGTCCGGTGTAAAACACACAGACAGGATATTCCGACAGAATAATAAATAATGGAACCAGGTCCGGTGTAAAACACACAGACAGGATGTTTCAACAGAATAATAATAAAAACGGAACCAGGTCCGGTGTAAAACACACAGACAGGATGTTCCAACAGAATAATAATAAAAACGGAACCAGGTCCGGTGTAAAACACACAGACAGGATGTTCCAACAGAATAATAGAAGAATGTCACCAAGTATAGGGTAGACCACGTATACAGGTTATTCCAACAGAATAATAAGAAATGGAATAACAACAGTTCTCTTCATGAATAAGAAAGAATAACACCCCTTACCGTTTTAAAGACGAGCTGAAATAAGGAAGTAGTTAAGTAGCAGAATACTCTTCTTCTCTCTCTCTATAGTTTCTCTCTATAGTTTCTCTCTCTAGAGTTCAGTGAATTCGTAAGAAATAATGAAGGAATGAGCTGCTATTTATAGAAAAATAGAATGCATAGTAACTAATCCATGAACGGTCCAGATTGATTACTTTAATCTGACGGTCCATATTTAAAGAAAAATCTTTTAAATAAAATATAATATATTCTATTTATAGAATAACTTTAATAAAGTATTCTGTTTTATATAAAAAGATGTTTCTGTTTTATTACGTTAATAATACGAATAAAACAAAACGTCATTATCGCTAAATAATTCATATTATTAACTGACAATAATTGAATCAAACTGAGTGACTTCTCACATAAGCATTAATAATCAATACTGTGTGCTACTATGCAACCACACGTATTACTGTACTTTTACTACCGAGTAGTTCAACAGTAACAATGGTAAAATTTCCGCCGTTATTTTTAATAAAATATTTTTGTCATTTTCTCAATCCGATAATAATTCCGTTGTGGGGTCCACCAATGATTGTGTCGTTGTACGAATATTCCCTGTTAAAACGAATATTCCCCGACCAATCGAATATTATATAACAACTTGCGTACTTTGCAAAATTTATAAATATTACCCACAAGTATAACATTATATCAAATTAACTCCATTATATTCAAAAATGATATTTATAAAAAATTCTTCTTTATTTATAAAAGTTGGGGTCTTACAGCGAAGTCTTTGTGGGCCCATAACGGAAAGCGATTGGATGAAGAAAGTGACAAAAATAAGTTATTTATAAATAACGGCGTAATTGTTACCGTTAATACTGTTGGAATACCCGGTGGTTAAAACACGATAATACGCGTTGTTGCATAGTAGCACACGGTATTGCACCAATTATTGATTCTTACGTAAGAAGACACTACTCAATAATGGTTACAGTAATTACTGTTCAATATTGTATTTTATTGATTCAATAATTGTTGCGTTGATATGTTATATTACTGTTGTTTTAATAATTATCACTACACAGTATTTTCTATTATCGGAACAATAATTCATATTATCTGAATAATATTATTAGCTAACATTATTAGCAATGTCTAGAAAGTTCTGTCTAAGGAGAGGTTTGGTCATCTAATTACGCGCCAGTAAGGAGATATCCTTAGTGGAAAGCCCCCTCTTTCCTGGGAACGGCCTGGTTGCCAGTACTGTAGTTCTGTAATATTATTTGTGTATAATTAATTATTGATTTATATGATGAGGAAAATATTGATTTTATGTGGATATAGATGGAGAAAATTTTTAATGTGACAATTGTTGAAAATTAATATTTTATCTTTTTCTGATAAAATAATTCATTTAAATATATTATTTTAATAATATATTGATGATAATATTTTTACAATGAATGTGGGATATATGAGTATATGAGGAGGAAGAGTATTTTTGTGGCATTAAATGATTAACACATGTTTTGTGTGTTGGTGGACACAATTCTTGACCGAAAATTTATTATTGACTGTAAAATCGTCCGTTTGTAGATTTCGGTCAATTTCTGTTTAGAATTTGGAAAAACTTTCTTCTGCAAAGTTGTAGAGAATTGAATTTCCTATAAAAACTCCCGAGATTCGAATTTTCTGATGAAAGGGCTATTTATTATGAATTATTGAAGTTCCGAAGTTCCGAAATTATTGATTTTTGGAAGTTTTAATTATTTTTATTAAGAAAAACGTTTTTGACATTTGAGTGGCACATGTTAATGGTGTAAATCAGCTGATGTGGTGTGCTAAGAAAATTAAGAAAATTATATTATTAATTTATTTAATTTTCTGCTTTGGTGTTCTAAGCATTTTCCTATAAATAGGGTGCTTAGGTTAGAATTGAAAATCACACCAGAAACACAAGTTTCTCTCTATTTCTCTCTCTATATCGAGCGTATTCTTGTGAGTATTTGATACTTTGAGTGTTGCTATAGGGTGCAAGTTTCCTTCAGCACTATATCTAGTATTCCAGTCAGAAGTACCGTCTTTCCGAGGTAAGGGATGTTATTTCTTCTTAAATGATATTATTTTCTTCAATATCATTATGCCGAAGTATTGATATGAACTTTTTATCAAATTTGGAACTTTTCATGTCGGGGTTACTATTCATGAGTTACTATTCACGAGTTACTATTCACCAAAAAATGAAATTTTTTTCTTTTCGTCCAAAATATCTATTCTGGATACTTGCTTTGATTGTATCCATATTTTGATCATTCTTAAATTTTACTTCACTATGATTATTTATGAGGTATTTTTGGACATGGAATAGCTGAAATACGAATCCTTAATATTTATTCTTTTGTTTCACTGGATTTGTTTCCTTTAAAATATTTTTCATCATCATCAGTCCTAAATGATGATGTTACTGAATATCTTTGGCCTGTAGTGCAAAGATTAATGATTTCTGATGAATATCTTTGGCCCGTAGTGCAAAGATGAACAGGTGTTGAGATGAACATGATCGACTGGTGATACAAATGAATATCTTTGGCCTGTAGTGCAAAGATGAATATTTGATTAAAGATGGTTATTGATTGTTGTTACAGGAATAAAATATTGATGATGGACTTTTAAATCTTAGAAGATAGTAGAACTCATTCTCTACTTGACTCTTCTAATGGTTTGCTGTTTCCGCTGCAGTTATTGATTTAAAACTTGTTGTCTATTGTATTCTATTAAATTTTTCCCTGTTGAAGACTAATGATAATTTGTTGTATATTATCTTAGTCATAATATTCTTTACTGGGCTAGTTGAGCTCATCCTTTTCCTTGTTGTTCCATTTTCTTCTCAGGAGGCGAGAATGTAGCGAGTACTAGTCGGGGTATGGAATGATGGTTCAAGACAGTTATTTTAGTAGTCCTCACTATTTTGTAAAATAGTGTATCAATAAGTATAATGAGTACTTAATTGGGTATGAATACTGTCTAGATGACAATATTTGTATTTAAACTCACAGTATATGTGTTGTCGTATTTTGCACGATAAATGTATTAATAAAGTTGTAGTTGTTTCTGTACCATGTATTTGGCGACTCAGAATGGGTTGGGTGGAATGGACCTATTTTGGGGGCGTCACAGTTGGTATCAGAGCTTAGGGATATGATCTCTGGAGGAGATCGGAGAATAGAACTAGGAGGGGAGAGACGAGTAAATCCTTCGCTAGTATGTCCTACCTAAGCTTATCTGTTGGTCGGTCATAATATAGGGATATTATGTGATTTGTTAATTTGTTAAATTAACCCTTGTTTTATGGCAGTATTTGAGAATGTCGATTGAGAATGTTAACAGTGGAGTAAATGAGACGGTGGAGATGCCTATACTCACCAACGAGTGAGAATGAGTGATGCATGGGTAAAAGCCGAACGACGCGTTGATATTGTGGAAAGAGATGCCCGATCTAATAAGAGAAGATTTAACGATAACGGGAAGACATCGGCAACATCACCAGCACCAACAACAAATTCTAGGGGGGGTGGTGACTCAAAAAGTTGTCCCAGAAAAGTCAAAGTCAACAGTTCCTGGAAGAGCGTTTTTCGTGACTGGTCAGAATGCGAGGAACCCGAACGAAGTTAGCACGGGTTAGTTAATTATAAATTTTTGCGAAGTCTATACCTTATTAGATACCGGTTCTACCCATTCTTTTATCTCTCTTGCTTGTGCTCAACGTTTAAACTTGACTCCGGAGAAATTAGACTTTGACTTATCTATTGAAACTCTATTAGGAGAAATTTTCATCACATCCATTGTTTATAAATCTTGTTTGATCCAAGTTGGCACCATCACATTACCTGTTGACCTTATCTCTTTAAAGATACTTGCTTTTGATGTGATTTTAGAAATTGATTGGTTAACTACTCATCATGCCAAAATTGATTGCCTTCGTAAGGTTGTTAGTCTTCATATTCCTAAGCAACCTGTTATTCAAATTCAAGCAACCAAACCATTGAAGTCAAACTCTTTCATATCAAACCGTAAATTCATTCGTTTATTGAAAAACGGATGTCAAGCTTTCTTATCCATGTCATGAATTTGAACAAAAATACGTCAGATTTGAATGATATTTCTATTGTTAGTAAATCCCTAACGTATTTCCTGAAGAATTTCTTGGCTTACTCCCAGAGCGTGATATTGAATTTTGTATCGACTTTGAACCCGGTACAAAACCCATTTCTAAAATCTCATATCGAATGGCTCCTATTGAACTTCAGGAGTTAAAAACCCAACTATAGAAGTTGATAACCGAGCCTCTATCTGGTGACTTCCTTTGTGGAATGCACTGAAGCCAAACTCTCCGTAGGGGATGCCATATTCGTGTGGTAGTAAACTGATAGGTGTCATTGTGACGTGCTATCCAAGATTGGGATATGAGTCACAGTTGAGAGCAACCTAAGTCAGTAATCGAAATACGTAGCTTTCTAGTTATTATCGGAGATTCGTAAAAGGATTTTCTCGAATCGCTACTCCATTAACTCAGCTGACTCGAAAAGATACAAACTTCGTATGGAGCGGAGAATGCGAGAAGAGTTTCCAAGAGCTTAAGAGGAGACTCATTTCGGCACCTGTTCTGACAATACCATCTGGTTCGGATGGATTTGTTATCTACAGCGATGCTTCAGGCAAAGGGTTAGGATGTGTTCTCATGCAACGTGAGAAAGTCATAGCCAATGCCTCGCGACAACTTAAAGAATATGAGAGGAATTATCCTACTCATGATCTAGAGTTGGCAGTTGTCGTTTTCGCGCTAAAGATTTGGAGGCACTATCTATATGGGGAGAAAGTGGAGATATATTCAGACCATAAAAGCCTTAAATATTTCTTCACTCGAAAAGAACTCAACATGCGGCAACGACGTTGGCTCGAGCTGTTGAAAGATTTCGATCATACCATCCAATACTATCCTGAAAAAGCGAGCGCGGTAGCTGACGCATTGAGTAGAAGATCATATGCAGGAACGAGTGCGATAATGTCAAGTATACGCGTAGAACCAACTTTAATCGATAAAGTTAAAGTTGCTTAAGCCACAGACCCGGAGCTGATGCGTATGAAGAAGAAAGTACAAGAAGGTGCTATTCCGGAAGCGAGAATCGATGAAGAAGGAATACTTCGAGTCCACTCCAGACTTTGTGTTCCTAACGACTCTGATGTGAAGTACAAGATCATGTTGGAGGCACACAACACACCATTTGCAATCCATCCTGGGAGTACCAAAATGTATCACGATCTTCGACATACATTTTGGTGGAGCAATATGAAAAGAGAGATCACGGAGTTTATCTCGAGGTGTTTAACTTGTTAACGTGTAAAGGCGGAGCATCAAAGGGTCATAGTTGATAGACTAATGAAGTCTGCTCATTTCTTGCCGATACGGGAGACTTATTCCCTTGAACGTCTTGCTAGTATGTACGTGAATGAGATTGTGAGGTTGCATGGCATGCCAGTATCCATAGTTTCGGATCGTGACCCAAGATTCACTTCAAGATTTTGGATTAGCTTGCAGAAAGCTATAGGCACGGATTTACGATTTAGTTCGGCTTACCATCCTCAAACGGACGGGCAATTAGTGAGGACTATTCAAACTCTTGAAGATCTATTAAGACTTTGTGTCCTAGATCTCAAAGGGAGTTGGGATAAGTACCTACCATTGGTGGAATTCTCCTATAACAACAGTTATCAGGCGAGCATATGTGTGGCTCCATTCGAGGCGTTGTATGGAAGAAAATGTCGTTCTCCAGTATGCTGGGACGAGGTGGGTGAAGCAACATTGTTGGGACCAGAGTTGATACGAATGACTACAGAGAAGATCCAAACGATTCGACAACGTATACAAACGGCACAGGATCGACAAAAGAGTTATGTGGATCTTCATCGAAAGGACGTGAAATTTGACATTGGGGATCATGTATTATTACGTGTAGCTCCATGGAAAGGAGTTACAAGATTTGGGAAGAGAGGAAAACTCAATCCACGATTTATTGGTCCATTTCAGATTCTTGACCGAGTAGGAAATGTGGCCTATAGACTCGCGTTACCTCTAAGTATGTCACGTGTTCATAACGTTATTTACATATCGATGTTACGTAAATATATGGACGACCCGAACCACGTTATTGAGTTAGAACCGGACGAGATAGCCGAAGACTTAACGTACGAGGAGGTACCTGTCAAGATCTTGGATAGAAAGGAACATGTCCTACGCACAAAGGTCATAGCACAAGTCAAAGTTTTGTGGAGGAATCATGCTATTGAGGAAATGACCTGGGAGTTGGAAACGGAAATGAAAGCGAGGTATCCTCATCTTTTCGAAATACCAAGTACGTACGTCAATTTCGAGGACGAAATTTCATAAGGAGGGGAGGTTGTAAGACCCCAAATTATTAATAAATAAAATTTAATTTTCTTTATTTATTATTTTGAAATAGTAAGGGTTAATGTGGTTAGTTATGGGTAAAATGCGCAAATATTTCAAATAACCAGGTGGTTATAAAATATTCATTATTGTCGGGGAATATTCGCTTGGTCGTGGAATATTCTTACTGTCGGAGAATATTCGTACGACGGCGCAGTCTTTGTGGGCCCATAACGGAAAGCGATTGGATGAAGAAAATGACAAAAATAAGTTATTTATAAATAACGGCGTAGTTGTTACCGTTAATACTGTTGGAATACCCGGTGGTTAAAACACGATAATACGCGTTGTTGCATAGTAGCACACGGTATTGCACCAATTATTGATTCTTACGTAAGAAGGCACTACTCAATAATGGTTACAGTAATTACTGTTCAATATTGTATTTTATTGATTCAATAATTGCTGCGTTGATATGTTATATTACTGTTGTTTTAATAATTGTCACTACACAGTATTTTCTATTATCGGAACAATAATTCATATTATCTGAATAATATTATTAGATAACATTATTGGCAATGTCTAGAAAGTTCTGTCTAAGGAGAGGTTTGGTCATCTAATTACGCGCCAGTAAGGAGATATCCTTAGTGGAAAGCCCCCTCTTTCCTGGGAACGGCCTGGTTGCCAGTATTGTAGTTCTGTAATATTATTTGTGTATAATTAATTATTGATTTATATGATGAGGAAAATATTAATTTTATGTGGATATAGATGGAGAAATTTTTTAATGTGACAATTGTTGTAAATTAATATTTTATCTTTTTCTGATAAAATAATTCATTTAAATATATTATTTTAATAATATATTGATGATGATATTTTTACAATGAATGTGGGATATATGAGTATATGAGGAGGAAGAGTATTTTTGTGGCATTAAATGATTAACACATGTTTTGTGTGTTGGTGGACACAATTCTTGACCGAAAATTTATTATTGACTGTAAAATCGCCCGTTTGTGGATTTCGGTCAATTTCTGTTTGGAATTTGGAAAAACTTTCTTCTGCAAAGTTGTAGAAAATTGAATTTCCTATAAAAACTCGCAAGATTCGAATTTTCTGATGAAAGGACTATTTATTATGAATTATTGAAGTTCCGAAGTTCTGAAATTATTGATTTTTGGAAGTTTTAATTATTTTTATTAAGAAAAACGTTTTTGACATTTGAGTGGCACATGTTAATGGTGTAAATCAGCTGATGTGGTGTGCTAAGAAAATTAAGAAAATTATATTATTAATTTATTAAATTTTCTGCTTTGGTGTTCTAAGCATTTTCCTATAAATAGGGTGCTTAGGTTAGAATTGAAAATCACACCAGAAACACAAGTTTCTCTCTATTTCTCTCTCTATATCGAGCGTATTCTTGTGAGTATTTGATACTTTGAGTGTTGCTATACGGTGCAAGTTTTCTTCAGCACTATATCTAGTATTCCAGTCAGAAGTACCGTCTTTCCGAGGTAAGGGATGTTATTTCTTCTTAAATGATATTATTTTCTTCAATATCATTATGCCGAAGTATTGATCTGAACTTTTTATCAAATTTAGAAATTTTCATGTCGGGGTTACTATTCATGAGTTACTATTCACGAGTTACTATTCACCAAAAAATGAAATTTTTTTCTTTTCGTCCAAAATATCTATTCTGGATACTAGCTTTGATTGTATCCATATTTTGATCATTCTTAAATTTTACTTCACTATGATTATTTATGAGGTATTTTTGGACATGGAATAGCTGAAATACGAATCCTTAATATTTATTCTTTTGTTTCACTGGATTCGTTTCCTTTAAAATATTTTTCATCATCCTCAGTCCTAAATGATGATGTTACTGAATATCTTTGGCCTGTAGTGCAAAGATTAATGATTTCTGATGAATATCTTTGGCCCGTAGTGCAAAGATGAACAGGTGTTGAGATGAACATGATCGACTGGTGATACAAATGAATATCTTTGGCCTGTAGTGCAAAGATGAATATTTGATTAAAGATGGTTATTGATTGTTGTTACAGGGTTAAAATATTGATGATGGACTTTTAAATCTTAGAAGATAGTAGAACTCATTCTCTACTTGACTCTTCTAATGGTTTGCTGTTTCCGCTGCAGTTATTGATTTAAAACTTGTTGTCTATTGTATTCTATTAAATTTTTCCCTGTTGAAGACTAATGATAATTTATTGTATATTATCTTAGTCATAATATTCTTTACTGGGCTAGTTGAGCTCATCCTTTTCCTTGTTGTTCCATTTTCTTCTCAGGAGGCGAGAATGTAGCGAGTACTAGTCGGGGTATGGAATGATGGTTCAAGACAGTTATTTTAGTAGTCCTCACTATTTTGTAAAATAGTGTATCAATAAGTATAATGAGTACTTAATTGAGTATGAATACTGTCTAGATGACAATATTTGTATTTAAACTCACAGTATATGTGTTGTCGTATTTTGCACGACAAATGTATTAATAAAGTTGTAGTTGTTTCTGTACCATGTATTTGGCGACTCAGAATGGGTTGGGTGGAATGGACCTGTTTTGGGGGCGTCACACATTCCGTTAAAAAAAATAGACAGACGTTAAAATTTAATCTACGTGGCAACGAAAAAAATATATAAAAATTAAAAAAAATACATGTGGCAAAAAAAAGACTTCTTTTTACATTTTAAAGTTTTAAAAAAATAACATTTTAAAATTTTAAATATGTCAAAAATAATAAAATAAAACAAAAAAAAAAATCAAATCATCTTTCTTGAATTAGACACATGAAGAAAACGAGTGCGCCTATGATAGGTGTGATGAAAGGGAAAGACAAGATGAGGGAGAAAATACCCCAGAAATTCTCCCCATCATCCATACAATCCATCTGGGCAACCGGTTTTAGTTCTAACATTCATTTCCTTGATTTGGATTTCTCTTTGGTGAAATATGTGTCCAATTTGGATCTGAGAATTGGATTTTTGTGATTTTTAACTTTTTATAATTTGGGCATCGTCTCGATCAATTGTGATGTCTGATTGTGATGTCTTCTAAGTTGTGAATTGATGTTTGGTCAATTATGTGAAAATGGTGGTCTTGTTTTTATGCAGATTGTAAGACCCCAACTTTTAATGAATAAAATCGAATTTTCTCTATTTATTATTGTGAATAATAAGGTGTTAATTTGATATAATGTTTTGGTTATGGGTGAAATGTGTAAATTTTTAAAAATAAGCAAGTGGTTATAAAATATTCATTGTTGTCGGGAAATATTCGTTTGGTCGTGGAATATTCTTTCTGTCGGGGAATATTCGTACGATGGCGCAGCCATTTGTGGACCCCATAACAGAATAACTGTCGGATGAAGAAAATGACAAATTTAAATTTTTATAAATAACGGTGTAATCGTTACCGTTAACACTGTTGGAATACCCGGTGGGTAGAGTAAAGTAATACGCGTTGTTGCACAATAGCACACGGTATTGCACAGTATTTTTGAATTATTGATTCTTACGTAAGAAGGCACTACTCAATAATTGTTACAGTTCAATATTTTATTTTATTGATTCAATAATTGCTGCGTTGATATTTTATATTATTATTGATTCAATAATTGTCACTGCACAGTATCTCCATTATCAGATCATTAATTAATATTATTTGAATAATATTATTAGATAGCATTATTGGCAATATCTAGAAAGTTATGTCTAAGGAGAGGTTTGGTCATCTAATTGCGCGCCAGTAAGGAGAAATCCTTATCAGAAAGCCCCCTCTTTCCTAGGAACTGTCTGGTTGTCATTATTGTGATTCTGTAATATTATTTGTGAATAATTAATTATTGATAAGGAAATATTTATTTGATGTGAATATAAATGATGGATTTATTTATGTGGTTATAAATAAAGGAATTAGTGTTGAGGGGTTTTATCAGTATTTTATCGGATTGGAGGTTTTAAAATATCAAATCGGTGTTCTTAAAGCTCTATTGCGTGAGTTATAATTTTAATCCGACCGTTAGATCGTTGTGATATGTTATACATACATAAGTTGGGTATATATCCACAAATTTTGAACCGTTAAAAATTAACGTATGATTTGTTATGAATTTTAAAATGTGTTAAAAATTATCCGTTTGTGGATTTCGGATATTTTCTGTCTGGAATTTGGAAAAACTTAAAACTACAAAATTGTAGAGAATTCGATTTCATGTGGAATGGATATAAAATTTGTATTTTTCTGATAAACGGGCTATTTTCTATGAATTATTGAAGTTTCAGAAAATAAAATAATTTTTATTAAAATTATGGGTGGGACCCACTTTTGTTTTTTTTTATGAAAACATGTGCTCAATTAATTGTTCAAGTGTGGTGGCTAAAGTTGTTCAAGGATGGCATGCGTAGAAGAATGCTAAATAAATAATATTATTTTATTAATTTAGTCTCCTTTGGCGTTTTAACATTTTTTTATAAATAGGCGTTTAAGCTAGAATTAAAAAATACACCAGAAATAAGTTTTCTCTCTCTATATTATCAAGCGTATTTTTGTGAGTATTTAGATACTTTGAGAGTTGTTATTCAGTGCAAGGTTTCTTCGTCTTTTCATCCGATATTTCAGTCAGAAGTACTGCTCTTTTGAGGTAAGAGATTTTAAGGGTTATTATATTTTTCAGTTTGTAATTTTTCTGACCTTCAAAAATGCTAAAAAATTTTGAAATGATAAATAGATGAGTTTTCTAGATTGTATCCAAAAATAACAATTTTTGGATGTATGGATTAAGAGTTATGAATTTTTTGGGAAAAAGACTATTTTAAAAATAAACCCTTATAACTCCTTGTGGTTAACTCTAAAATTGGTAAAAATTTTATTGGGAGTACATGTATATAACAGAAGTATACTCTGTATATTTCGGAATTTTTGCACAAAAGTATAATTTATGATAAATGTCTAAATATTCGACAGTTTTGGCCGTATGAAAAAAATAGTAAATGAATTTTAAAAATTTCGAAAAAAATATATGTTCAATATGGGACTATATTCTGCTAAATCTCAGAAAAAAAATATTTTTGGGACTGATTTGGTATTTTTCATAAAAATAGACTAGTTATGAGTAAATGAATTAAATATGTTATGTGACGCCCCTAAAATAGGTATACAACACCCATTCTGAGTCGCCAAATATATGGTACAAAAAGCAAACTACAACTTCAATAATACAATTATCGTGCAAAATACGACAACACATACTGTGAGTTTAAATACAAATATAGTCTTCTAGACAATATCCATACTCAAATAAGTCCTCATTACAATTATTCAAACACTATTTTACAGAAATAGTGAGAACTGCTAAAACATCTTTCTAGAACCATCACCCCATATCCCGACTAGATCCTGCTATGTTCTCACCTCCTGAGAAGAAAAATAGAACAAAAAGGAAAAGGGTGAGCTCAACTAGCCCAGTAAAGAATATTATGACTAAGATAATATACAACAAATTATCATTAGTATTCAACAGGGAAAAATCTGATAGAATATAATCGACAACAAGTTTTAGATCAACAACTGTAGCGGAAACAACAAACCATTAGAAGAGTCAAGTAGAGAATGAATTCTACTATCTTCTAAGATTTAAAAGTCCATCATCAATATTTTATCCCTGTAACATCAATTAATAATCATCTTTAACCAAATATTTATCTTTGCACTACAGGCCAAAGATATTCATTTGTATCACCAGTCAGTCATGTTCATCTCAACACCTGTTCATCTTTGCACTACAGACCAAAGATATTCATCAGGTAATCATACATCTTTGCACTACAGGCCAAAGATATTTAGTAATATCATCATTCAGGATTGAGGATGATGAAAAATATCTTAAAGAGAACGAATCCAGTGAGACAGAAGGACAAATATTAGGGATTCGTATAACAGTTTATCCAAGATCAATAATACTTCATAATAAACAATTGTGAAGCAGAATTCAAAAATAAAGATCAAAACATGGATACAATCAAAGATAGTAACCATAATAGACATCTTGGACAATCGATGAATAGTATCGTATTCGTGAATAGTGTTGTATACGTGAATAGTAACGTATACGTGAATAGTAACCCCGACACAAAAGGTTCTAAATTTGATAAAAACTCATATCAATATTTCAGCATAATGATATTGAAGAAAATAATATCATTTAAGAAGAAAATAATATCCCTTACCTCAAAATATCAGTACTTCTGGTCGAAATACCGGTATAAGGCTGAAAGAAACTTGCTCTGATAAATAGAAACTCTCAAAGTATCTAAATACTCACAAAATACACTCAATAATCTAGAGAGAGAAAGAGAGAAAACTTGTTTGTGGTGTGATTTTCAATTCTAACTTAGCCCTCTATTTATAGGAAAATGTTAGCACGCCGAAGCAGACTTAACCTGCAACCTGATGGTTTTACCTGCTACTATTCCCACCCACCACATTTGAATAAAAATCTCAGCACATTTCTTCACCAACCAAGAGTGGGGTCCACCAATTCTAAAATTTTCTATCAAAATGATTAACTCCGAAAATTCAACAATTTCTGAACCAGTCATCTCGTAAAATTCATAATAAATCATACGTTCATTTTTAACGGTTAAAAATTTGTGGACATATACTCAACTTATATATATATAACATATCCAAAAATTACCACGATCCAACGGTCGGATTAAAAATTATAACCCCCGTAAAATATCTCAAAAACCCTGATTTTTAATACCTCCATTCCGACAAAAATACTGATAAAAACCTCAACATTAACTCCTTCATTTTTAACCACAAAAATATATCCCTCATTTATATCCACATAAAATTAATATTTCCTTATCATATGAATCAATAATTAATTATTCACAAATAATATTACAGAATCACATTTATGACAACTAGGCCGTTTTAAGGAAAGAGGGGGCTTTCCAATAAGGATTTCTCCTTACTGGCGCGCAATTAGATGACCAAACCTCTCCTTAGACAGAACTTTCTAGACATTTTCAATAATGTTATCTAATAATATTATTCAAATAATATGAATTATTGATCTGATAATGGAAAATACTGTGCAGCAACAATTATTGAAACAACAATAATATAAAATATCAACGCAGCAATTATTGAATCAATAAAATAAAATATTGAACAATAACTACTGTAACAATTATTGAGTAGTGCCTTCTTACGTAAGAATCAATAATTGGTGCAATACCGTGTGCTACTGTATTTTAACCACCGGGTATTCCAACAGTATTAACGGTAACAACTACGCCGTTATTTATAAATAACTTATACTTGTCGTTTTCTTCATCCAATCGCTTTCCGTTATGGGGCCCACACAAGGCTGCCCCGTCGTACTAATATTTCCCGACAGCAAGAATATTCCACGACCAAACGAATATTCCCCGACAAAATGAATATTTTATAACCACTTGCTTATTTTGCAAAATTTGCACATTTCACCCATAACCAAAATATTATATCAAATTAACCCCTTATTATTCACAATAATATTTAGAGAAAATTTGATTTTATTCATTAATAAGTTGGGGTCTTACAACCTCCCCTCCTTATGAAATTTCGTTCTCAAAATTGACGTACGTACCTGATGTTTCAAAAAGGTGAGGATACCTCGCTTTTATTTCTGATTCCAACTCCCAGGTCATTTCTTCAATAGCATGGTTTCTCCACAAAACCTTAACTTGTGGTATAACTTTCGTGCGTAGGACATGCTCTTTCCTATCCAAGATCTTAACAGGTACCTCCTCGTACGTTAAATCTTCAGCTATCTCGTCTGGTTCTAACTCAATAATGTGGTTCGGGTCTTTAACATATTTACGAAGCATAGATATATGAAAAACATTATGAACACGAGACATGCTTGGAGGTAATGCGAGTCTATATGCCACATTTCCTATTCGCTCAAGAATCTCAAATGGACCAACAAATCTTGGATTGAGCTTTCCTCTCTTCCCAAATCTTGTAACTCCCTTCCATGGTGCAACACGTAATAATACATGATCCCCAAAATTAAATTTCACGTCCTTCTGATGAAGATCCGCATAACTCTTTTGTCGATCCTGTGTCGTTTTTGTACGTTGTCGAATCGTTTGGATTTTCTTTGTAGTAATGCGTACCAACTCTGGTCCCAACAATGTTGTTTCACCCACCTCGTCCCAGCATACTGGAGAACGACATTTTCTTCTATACAACGCCTCGAATGGAGCCACACCTATGCTCGCCTGATAACTGTTGTTGTAGGAGAATTCCACCAATGGTAGGTACTTATCCCAACTCCCTTTGAGATCTAGGACACAAAGTCTTAATAGATCTTTAAGAGTTTGAATAGTCCTCTCTGATTGTCCGTCCGATTGAGCATGGTATGCCGAACTGAATCGTAAATCCGTGCCCATAGCTTTCTGCAAGCTAACCCAAAATCGTGAAGTGAATCTTGGGTCACGATCCGAAACTATGGATACTGGAATGCCATGCAATCTCACAATCTCGTTCACGTACATACTAGCAAGACGTTCAAGGGAATAAGTCTCACGTATCGGCAAAAAATGAGCAGACTTGGTTAATCTATCAACAATAACCCAAATCGCATCTATGCCTTGAGAAACCTTGGGAAGACCCGTAACAAAATCCATAGTAATGTGTTTCCACTTCCATTTCGGAATCTCAAGTGGTTGCAATGGACCCTTTGGTACTTGATGCTCCGCTTTTACACGTTGATAAGTTAAACATCTCGAGATAAACTCCGCGATCTCTCTTTTTATATTGCTCCACCAAAATGTATGTCGAAGATCGTGATACATTTTGGTACTCCCAGGATGGATTGCAAACGGTGTGTTGTGTGCCTCCATCATTATTCTATGCTTCAAGTCAAAATCGTTAGGAACACAAAGTCTGGAGTTGACTTGAAGTATTCCTTCTTCATCGATTCTTGCTTTTGGAATAGCACCTTCTTGCACTTTCTTCTTCATACGCATCAGCTCCATGTCCGTAGCTTGAGCAGCTTTAACTTTATCGATTAAAGTCGGTTCTACTCGTATATTTGATATCATCATGTGGGTACTTGGAGCCTTCATCTCTATCTCCATCCTTTGCAAGTCATACAAAATGGGCCTTTGTGTTAACAACATTGCACTCATACCCGCATATGATCTTCTACTCAATGCGTCAGCTACTACGTTTGCTTTTCCAGGATGATATTGGATGGTATGATCGTAATCTTTCAACAGCTCGAGCCAACGTTGCTGCCGCATGTTAAGTTCCTTTTGGGTGAAGAAATATTTGAGGCTTTTATGATCTGTATAAATCTCCACTTTCTCCCCATACAGGTAGTGTCTCCAGATCTTCAACGCAAAAACGACTGCTGCCAACTCCAAATCATGAGTATGATAATTCCTCTCATATTCTTTGAGTTGTCGTGAGACATAGGCTATGACTTTCCCATGTTGCATGAGAACACATCCTAACCCTTTGCCTGAAGCATCGCTGTAGATAACAAATCCATCCGAACCAGATGGTATTGTCAGAACAAATGCCGAAATGAGTCTCCTCTTGAGTTCTTGGAAACTCTTCTCACATTCCTCACTCCATATGAATTTTGTATCTTTCCGAGTCAGCTGAGTTAACGGAGTAGCGATTCGAGAAAATCCTTCCACAAATCTCCGATAATAACCAGCTAAGCCCAGAAAGCTACGTACTTCGGTTACCGACTTCGGTTGCTCCCAACTTTGTATGGCTTCAATCTTCGCCGGGTCGACAGATACTCCATGTTTTGACACCACGTGCCCAAGGAATGCTACTTCCTCAAGTCAGAACTCGCATTTCTTCAATTTGGCATATAGCTTATTTTCACGAAGCCTTTGCAGTACCAGCTTCAAATGGCGCTCATGATCTTCATGATTTTTGGAATAAATGAGGATGTCATCAATAAAGACAACAACGAACTGATCCAAATATTCTTTGAATATACGGTTCATCATATCCATGAAGGCAGCAGGAGCATTAGTCAATCCAAAAGACATGACTAAGAATTCATAATGCCCGTACCGAGTTCTAAAGGCAGTCTTTGGAATATCCTCAGTTTTAATCTTCAGCTGATGATATCCATAACGAAGGTCGATCTTTGAAAAGAATTGTGTTCCTTGTAACTGGTCGAACAGGTCATCAATGCGAGGTAGCGGATACCTATTCTTGATGGTGACATGGTTCAATTCTCGATAGTCAATACAAAGTCGCATACTCCCGTCTTTCTTCTTTACGAATAAAACAGGAGCACCCCAAGGAGACGTACTAGGACAAATAAAATCGATGTCCAACAACTCCTGTAGTTGGACTTTTAACTCCTGAAGTTCAATAGGAGCCATTCGATATGGAGTTTTAGAAATGGGCTTTGTACCGGGTTCAAGGTCAATAAAGAATTCAACTTCACGTTCTGGGGGTAGACCAGGAAGTTCTTCAGGAAATACATCGGGAAATTCTCTAACAATAGAAATATTATTCAAATCTGACTTGTCTTTGTTCAAATCCATAACATAGGCTAAGAAAGCTTGACATCCGTTTTTTAATAAACGAATAGCTTTGTGGCTTGATATGACAGTGACTGATTTTAGTGGTTTAGTAGTTTGAATTCGTATGACAGGTTGGTTAGGAATATGAAAACTAACAACCTTACGAAAACAATCAATTTTAGAATGATGAGTGGTTAACCAATCAATTCCTAAAATCACATCAAAAGCAAGTATCTTTAAAGAGATAAGATCAACAGGTAATGTGATAGTGCCAACTTGGATCATGCAAGATTTATAAACTGTAGATGTAACGAAGGTTTCACCCAACGGAGTTTCAACAGATAAGTCAAAGTCCAATTTCTCGGAGTCAAGTTTAAACGTTGAGCACAAGCAGGAGAGATAAAAGAATGGGTAGAACAGGTATCTAATAAGGAATAAACTTCGCAAGAGTTTATGATTAGCTTACCCGTGATCACCTCGTTCGGGTTTCTCACGTTTTGGCCAGTCACGACAAACGCTCTTCTAGGAACCGCTGATTTTGAGTTATCTGGGACAGCTTTTGGAGTCACCATCCCCGCTGAACTTGGTTTTCCTACAGAACACTCTCGAGCTATATGACCCTCCTTTCCACAGTTATAACATACCTTGAATTGTTGTGGGCAGTTTGGGCTGATATGTCCCTCTTTTCCACATTTGTAACATACGACCGGTGGTCGTTCTCCTCCCCTAGAAACAGTTGATGTTTGTGCTGACGTCTTCACGTTATCATTGTTGTACATTCTCTTCTTAAAATCTCCTCCCGACTCGCTCCTTCTATTATCACGACCACGATTACCACCAGAGTGGTTACCGCTTTTGTCCGAATGTTTTCCTCCCTGCTGGTTTTCATTGCTTCGATGACTGCCGCCACCGGTATGACCCTGGTTGTGGTCCCTCGGTTGCACATACTCATTATCTCGCTCTAATAATTGAGCCTTATTTACAACATCTGAATATAAAAAAAATTTATGAGAGATAAGATATTGCCGAATCTCGGGTTTTAGACCTCTCAGAAATATCATTGTCATTTGTTCCTCATTTTCGACCAAATGAGGTGCAAACCTGGATAACTCTGCAAACTTCGCCTCGTACTGGGACACCGTCATGTTGTTTTTTTCCAGTCTAATAAACTCTACCTCCTTCATATGACGAATACTTTCAGGAAAGTACTTGTCATTGAATAGTTTTTGAAATATTTCCCAGGACATATTGAGTGCGTCAGGCTGGGTACGCTTCACAGACTCCTACCAGTAGTCTGCCTCACCGCAGAACATAAAGGTGGCGAATGGAACCTTCTGTTCCTCCGTACATCCCAAGACATCGAATATCTTGGTAATTTGCTTGACCCACGTTTCCGCCATGATCGGATCCGGCTTTCCCTTAAATTCTGGTGGTCCCAATTCTTTGAACTGCTTAGCTGTGATAAACCGCGCGTTGTTATCATTTCCACCCGTATTCTGCACACGAGTCTCCCTCGTCTGATTTTGCATGAACTGCAAAAAGTTCCTAAACATTCCATCATTCATCGTTTGCTCGGTAACGTTGTTTACAGGAGGAATATTGCATTCCTGTTGCACGTTCCCCTGGGTGGTGATCAAAGGTGTCTCCACGGTCTGATTTACTCCATTATTAACGTTCTCAGCTGCCATTCTTAAATACTGCCATAAAACAATGGTTAATAGTCATGTCATATATTATCCCTATAAGACCCCAACTTTT
This sequence comes from Panax notoginseng, assembly GCA_016801055.1. Lineage (NCBI taxonomy): Eukaryota > Viridiplantae > Streptophyta > Magnoliopsida > Apiales > Araliaceae > Panax > Panax notoginseng. Next base: position 194,070,872 of record CM029012.1, read on the forward strand.
ATAAATAAAGATGAATTTTCTATAAATATCATTTTTGAATATTATGGAGTTAATTTGATATAATGTTATAGTTGTGGGTAATATTAATAAATTTTGCAAAGTACGCAAGTTGTTATATAATATTCGATTGGTCGGAGAATATTCGTTTTAACAGGGAATATTCGTACAACGACACAATCATTGGTGGACCCCACAATGGAATTATTGTCGGATTGAGAAAACGACAAAAATATTTTATTAAAAATAACGGCGGAAATTTTACCATTGTTACTGTTGAACTACTCGGTAGTAAAAGTACAGTAATACGTGTGGTTGCATAGTAGCACACGGTATTGATTATTAATGCTTATGTGAGAAGTCACTCAGTTTGATTCCATTATTGTCAGTTAATAATATGAATTATTTAGCGATAATGACGTTTTGTTTTATTCGTATTATTAACGTAATAAAACAGAAATATCTTTTTATATAAAACAAAATACTTTATTAAAGTTATTCTATAAATAGAATATATTATATTTAATTTAAAAGATTTTTCTTTAAATATGGACCGTCAGATTAAAGTAATCAATCTGGACCGTTCATGGATTAGTTACTATGCATTCTATTTTTCTATAAATAGCAGCTCATTCCTTCATTATTTCTTACGAATTCACTGAACTCTAGAGAGAGAAACTATAGAGAGAAACTATAGAGAGAGAGAAGAAGAGTATTCTGCTACTTAACTACTTCCTTATTTCAGTTCGTCTTTAAAACGGTAAGGGGTGTTATTCTTTCTTATTCATGAAGAGAACTGTTGTTATTCCATTTCTTATTATTCTGTTGGAATAACCTGTATACGTGGTCTACCCTATACTTGGTGACATTCTTCTATTATTCTGTTGGAACATCCTGTCTGTGTGTTTTACACCGGACCTGGTTCCGTTTTAATTATTATTCTGTTGGAACATCCTGTCTGTGTGTTTTACACCGGACCTGGTTTCGTCTTGTTATTATTCTGTTGAAACATCCTGTCTGTGTGTTTTACACCGGACCTGGTTCCATTATTTATTATTCTGTCGGAATATCCTGTCTGTGCGTTTACGCCGGACCTGGTTCCATTATTTATTATTCTGTCGAAATATCCTGTCTGTGCGTTTACGCCGGACCTGGTTCCATTATTTATTATTCTGTTGGAATAACCTGTCTGTGCGGTCTATCGCATGCATGGTGATTTCTTTTGTTATTCCATTCTTTATTGTACTCAGTTGGTTAAGTTTTGACTTCTATACTCCATGAAATTTGTGGAATATCCTTGATAATTGCGGTTCATCTAGTATCTATTCATGAAAATATTCTTCTGATCATTCTTGAATTTTACTCCACAAAGTAGTATCATGTTGACAATTTGGACGTTGTTAATTTTTGGATAAATTAATTCTTGAACTTGTTTTATTGAATTCTTATATCATTGTCATCATCCTCATGTTTATAAAATGTTGAAAGTCATCTGTGGCCTGTAGTGCATAGATGGACTTGGTATGATTATGACCAGGGATTATTCGGTGTAATCATGACCGTAATGTTACAAATGATGTGGTAAAAGTCCTCATTGGCCCGTAGTGCATTGATGGACAGTTGTTGGCATGATCATGACCATTAATGAATATACGAATATCCTTGGCCGTAGTGCAGGGGTGATTCGATGATGTGAATTATTTTATTAAGCTGAGTCTCAGCGATCACAGTGTTGGAAAATCTTTTAAATCATAAAAGATAGTAGAGTTTATTTTCTACTTGACTCTTTTAATGGATTGCTTGTTCCGCTGCAGTTAAACTTGATGTCTATTATATTTTATCAGTTTAACATTGTTGAAGGCTAATGATAATTTATTCTGCATTATCTTAGTCATAATATTTCTTACTGGGCTAGTTGAGCTCACCCTTTCTTTCACTGTTCTCTTCAGGAAATGAGAACGTAGCTGGGGCAAGTCGGGAAACGGAGTGATGGTCCGAATGATAGTATTAGTTAGTAGTCCTCACTATTCTATGTAATGGTGTGTTAATAAATGTAATGAGGACTCCTTTTGAGTATGAATACTCTCTAGAAGATAATATTTGTATTCAAACTCACAGTTTATGTTTTGTCGTATTGTACACGACAGTTGTATTAGTAAGTTGTATTTGTATTTTGTACTATGTATCTGACGACCCAAGATGGGTGATGTATACCTAATTTTGGGGGCGTCACAGTTGGTATCAGAGCTTAGGGATATGATCCCTGGCTAAGATGTGAGAATAGAACTAGGAGGGGAGAGACGGGGAATTCCTTCGCTAGTATGACCTACCTAAGTTTATTTGCATGGTATTTAATTGGTCGGTCATAATATAAGGATAAAATATGACATATCAATTAATTTTTATTTTGTGGCAGTATCTGAAAATGGCATCTGAGAATGTTGAGAATAGCAATGGAGCACAGGCGACTGTTGATTCACCACATATCAATAATCAGGATAATGTGCATCAGGAAGGTGACAATCCTCATGCAAACAACAACACTGACCAAATGATGAATGATCAAATGTTCAGAGGCTTTATGCAATTCATGCAACAACAGGTGAAAGCGGCTCCTGTCCACAACGTAGGTGGAAATACTGGAAACTCTCAGGCGGTCACCGCTAAACAGTTTAAGGAGCTGGGACCACCGGAGTTTAAGGGAGAACCCAAACCACTTGTAGCTGAAACATGGATAAAGCAGATCACCAAGATATTTGATGTCTTGGGTTGCTCCGAGGAGCAAAAGGTTCCCTTTGCCGCCTTTATGTTGCGAGGAGAGGCAGATTACTGGTGGAAATCGATAAAGCGTACTCAACCTGCCGCACTGAAGATGTCTTGGGAGAAGTTCCAAGAGCTGTTTAACGACAAATACTTTCCCGAGAGTATTCGTCACATGAAGGAGGTGGAGTTCATCAAATTAGAGCAGAATAATATGACCGTGTCGCAGTACGAGGCAAAATTTGCGGAGTTATCCCGGTTTGCGTCCCACCTGGTGGATAATGAAGAAAGAATGACGCGGATGTTTTTAAGAGGTTTGAAGCCGGAGATACGTCAACATCTTGTTTCTCATAAACTGTGTTTGTATTCAGATGTTGTAAATAGGGCTCAGTTGGTGGAGCGCGATAACGAGACAACGCAACCAAAAGAGAGCAACCGACAAAATGATAATACCAGTGAGAGCAGTCATCGAAGCGGTGACAACAAGCGTGGAGGGAATCAACAGGCCAGAAATGGTAACCACTTCGGTGGTAATCAGGGCCAAAATAATAAGAATGGACATTTCAAGAAGAGGAGATTCAACAATGATGGAAAGACGTCAGCACCAGCACCTGTCGTTAAGGAAGGAGAACGACCACCTATCATATGTTTCAAATGCGGAGGGGAGGGGCACATCAGTCCAAACTGCGCGATGCCGTCCAAAGCATGTTATAATTGTGGAAGAGAAGGTCATTTAGCCCGATTTTGTCGTTTACCGAAGACAAATTCAGCTAGGATGGAGGCACCAAAGGCCGTCCCAGAAAAGTCAAAACCGGTTGTGCAAGGGAGAGCGTTTGTTGTGACCTCCCAGAACGCAAGGAACCCGAATGAGGTCATCACGGGTAAGCTTATCATAAACTCTAACGAAGTCTATACTTTATTTGATACCGGTTCTACCCATTCTTTTATTTCTCCTACTTGCGCTCATCGATTAAATTTGATTCCGGAGAAATTAGACTTTGACTTAGCAGTTGAAACTCCATTGGGAGAAACCTTCATTACATCCACGGTTTATAAGTCTTGTTTGGTTCAAGTTGGTACCCACACATTACCTGTCGATCTTATTTCATTAAAAATACTTGCATTTGACGTGATTCTAGGGATTGATTGGTTAACTACTCATCATGCAAAAATTGATTATTTTCGTAAGGTTGTTAGCTTTCATATTCCTAATCGACCTATTATGCGAATTCAAGCAACCAAACCATTAAAATCAATCGCTGTCATCTCAAGCCATAAAGCTATTCGTTTATTGAAAAACGGATGTCAAGCTTTCTTAGCTCATGTCACAGATCTAAACAAAAATACGTCAGCTTTGAATGATATTTCTGTTGTTAATAAATTTCCTGACGTATTTCCCGAAGAACTTCCTGGCCTACCCCCAGAGCGTGAAATTGAATTTTGTATCGACCTTGAACCCGGTACAAAACCCATTTCCAAAGCCCCATATCGAATGGCTCCTATTGAACTTCAGGAGTTAAAGACCCAACTGCAGGAATTGTTAGACATTGGTTTTATTCGTCCTAGTACTTCTCCTTGGGGTGCTCCTGTTCTGTTCGTGAAGAAGAAAGATGGGAGTATGCGACTTTGTATTGATTATCGGGAGTTGAATCATGTCACCATCAAAAATAGGTACCCATTGCCACGTATTGATGACCTGTTTGACCAGTTGCAAGGAGCACAATTCTTTTCAAAGATCGATCTTCGTTCTGGATATCATCAGCTGAAGGTTAGAACTGAGGATATTCCAAAGACTGCCTTCAGAACTCGGTATGGGCATTATGAATTCTTAGTTATGTCTTTTGGATTGACTAATGCTCCTGCTGCCTTCATGGATATGATGAACAGGGTATTCAAGGAATATTTGGATCACTTTGTGGTCGTCTTTATCGATGACATCCTTGTTTATTCCAAAAGCCGTGAAGATCATGAGCAACACTTGAGGTTGGTACTCCAAAAGCTTCGTGAATACAAACTTTATGCCAAGTTGAAGAAATGCGAGTTCTGGCTGGAAGAGGTAGCATTCCTTGGGCACGTAGTATCAAGTCGTGGAATATCGGTTGACCCGGCAAAGATTGAAGCTATTCAAAGCTGGGAGCAACCTAAATCAGTGACCGAAGTACGTAGCTTTCTTGGTTTAGCTGGTTATTATCGGAGATTCGTGGAAGGATTTTCTCGAATCGCTACTCCATTAACTCAGCTGACTCGGAAAGATACAAAGTTCGGTTGGAGCGAAGAATGTGAGCAGAGTTTTCAAGAACTCAAGAGGAGACTCATTTCAGCACCTGTTCTAACAATACCATCTGGCTCGGAGGGATTTGTCATCTACAGTGATGCTTCGAGCAAAGGGTTGGGATGCGTTCTCATGCAACATGGAAAAGTCATAGCCTATGCATCAAGACAACTCAAGGAATATGAGAGGAATTATCCTACTCATGATCTAGAGTTGGCAGCTGTTGTCTTTGCACTTAAAATTTGGAGGCATTACTTGTATGGGGAGAAGGTGGAGATCTTTACGGATCATAAAAGCCTCAAATATTTTTTCACTCAAAAGGAACTCAACATGCGACAACGACGTTGGCTTGAACTGTTGAAAGATTATGATCATACCATTCAATACCATCCTGGAAAAGCGAACGTGGTAGCTGACGCATTGAGTAGAAGATCATATGCAAGTACGAGTGCGATATTGTCAACACAAAGACCCATTTTGTGTGATTTGCAAAGGATGGAGATAGAGTTAAAGACTCCAGGGACCCATGTGATGATGGCGAATATACGAGTAGAACCGACTTTAATCGATAAAGTTAAAGCTGCTCAAGCTACAGACCTGGAGCTGATGCGTATGAGGAAGAAAGTGCAAGAAGGTGCTATGCCGGAAGCAAGAATCGATGAAGAAGGAATACTTCGAGTCAACTCCAGACTTTGTGTTCCTAACAACCCTGATTTAAAGTATGAAATCATGATGGAGGCGCACAACACACCGTTTGCAATCCATCCTGGAAGTACCAAAATGTATCATGATCTTCGTCATACATTTTGGTGGAGCAATATGAAGAGAGAGATAGCGTTGTTTATCTCAAGGTGTCTAACTTGTCAACGAGTCAAAGCGGAGCATCAAGTACCAAAAGGTCCATTGCAACCACTTGAAATTCCAGAATGGAAGTGGGAGCACATTACCATGGATTTCGTTACCGGTCTTCCTAGGGTTTCTCAAGGTATTGATGCGATTTGGGTCATTGTTGATAGATTGACCAAGTCTGCTCATTTCTTACCGATACGAGAAACTTATACACTTGAACGTCTTGCTCGTATGTACATAAACGAGATTGTAAGACTGCATGGTATGCCAGTATCCATAGTTTCTGACCGAGACCCAAGATTCACTTCACGATTTTGGGTTAGTTTACAAAAAGCTATGGGCACGGATTTACGATTTAGTTCAGCATATCATCCTCAGACGGACGGACAATCAGAGAGGACTATTCAAACTCTAGAAGATTTATTAAGACTCTGTGTCTTTGACTTCAAGGGAAGTTGGGACAAGTTCTTACCATTGGTGGAGTTTTCCTACAACAACAGTTATCAAGCAAGTATTGGCATGGCTCCATTCGAAGCATTGTATGGAAGAAAATGTCGTTCTCCAGTATGCTGGGATGAGGTGGGTGAAGCAACGTTGTTGGGACCGGAGTTGGTACGTATGACTACAGAAAAGATTCAAACGATCCGACAACGTATAAAAACCTCACAAGATCGACAAAAGAGTTATGCTGATCTTCATCGAAAGGACGTGAAATTTGATGTAGGAGATCATGTGTTCTTACGTGTTGCTCCATGGAAAGGAGTTACGAGATTTGAAAAGAGAGGAAAGCTCAATCCTCGATTCATCGGTCCATTTTTAATCCTCGATCGAGTAGGAACTGTGGCTTATAGACTCGCTTTACCGCCAAGTATGTCTCGTGTTCATAACGTTTTTCACATATCCATGTTACGCAAATATGTGGAAGACCCGAACCACATTATTGAGTTAGAACCGGACGAAATAGCGGAAGATTTGACGTATGAAGAAGTTCCTGTTCAAATCTTGGATAAGAAGGAACATATTCTACGCTCCAAGGTTATACCTCAAGTCAAAGTTTTGTGGAGAAACCACGATGTTGAGGAAATGACTTGGGAGTTAGAATCTGAAATGAAATCAAGGTATCCTTACCTCTTCGACATACCAGGTACGTACCCTAATTTCGAGGGCGAAATTTCATAAGAAGGGGAGGTTGTAAGACCCCAACTTTTATAAATAAAGATGAATTTTTTATAAATATCATTTTTGAATATTATGGAGTTAATTTGATATAATGTTATAGTTGTGGGTAATATTTATAAATTTTGCAAAGTACGCAAGTTGTTATATAATATTCGATTGGTCGGGGAATATTCGTTTTAACAGGAAATATTCGTACAACGACACAATCATTGGTGGACCCCACAACGGAATTATTGTCGGATTGAGAAAACGACAAAAATATTTTATTAAAAATAACGGCAGAAATTTTACCATTGTTACTGTTGAACTACTCGGTAGTAAAAGTACAGTAATACGTGTGGTTGCATAGTAACACACGGTATTGATTATTAATGCTTATGTGAGAAGTCACTCAGTTTGATTCCATTATTGTCAGTTAATAATATGAATTATTTAGCGATAATGACGTTTTGTTTTATTCGTATTATTAACGTAATAAAACAGAAACATCTTTTTATATAAAACAAAATACTTTATTAAAGTTATTCTATAAATAGAATATATTATATTTAATTTAAAAGATTTTTCTTTAAATATGGACCGTCAGATTAAAGTAATCAATCTGGACCGTTCATGGATTAGTTACTATGCATTCTATTTTTCTATAAATAGCAGCTCATTCCTTCATTATTTCTTACGAATTCACTAAACTCTAGAGAGAGAAACTATAGAGAGAAACTATAGAGAGAGAGAAGAAGAGTATTCTGCTACTTAAATACTTCCTTATTTCAGTTCGTCTTTAAAACGGTAAGGGGTGTTATTCTTTCTTATTCATGAAGTGAACTGTTGTTATTCTATTTCTTATTATTCTATTGGAATAACCTGTATACGCGGTCTATCCTGTCTGTGCGTTTACGCCGGACCTGGTTCCATTATTTATTATTCTGTTGGAATAACCTGTCTGTGCGGTCTATCGCATGCATGGTGATTTCTTTTGTTATTCCATTCTTTATTGTACTCAGTTGGTTAAGTTTTGACTTCTATACTCCATGAAATTTGTGGAATATCCTTGATAATTGCGGTTTATCTAGTATCTATTCATGAAAATATTCTTCTGATCATTCTTGAATTTTACTCCACAAAGTAGTATCATGTTGACAATTTGGACGTTGTTAATTTTTGGATAAATTAATTCTTGAACTTGTTTTATTGAATTCTTATATCATTGTCATCATCCTCATGTTTATATTCTGTTGAAAGTCATCTGTGGCCTGTAGTGCATAGATGGACTTGGTATGATTATGACCAGGGATTATTCGGTGTAATCATGACCGTAATGTTACGAATGATGTGGTAAAAGTCCTCATTGGCCCGTAGTGCATTGATGGACAGTTGTTGGCATGATCATGACCATTAATGAATATACGAATATCCTTGGCCGTAGTGCAGGGGTGATTCGATGATGTAAATTATTTTATTAAGCTGAGTCTCAGCGATCACAGTGTTGGAAAATCTTTTAAATCATAAAAGATAGTAGAGTTTATTTTCTACTTGACTCTTTTAATGGATTGCTTGTTCCGCTGCAGTTAAACTTGATGTCTATTATATTTTATCAGTTTAACATTGTTGAAGGCTAATGATAATTTATTCTGCATTATCTTAGTCATAATATTTCTTACTGGGCTAGTTGAGCTCACCCTTTCTTTCACTGTTCTCTTCAGGAAATGAGAACGTAGCTGGGGCAAGTCGGGAAACGGAGTGATGGTCCGAATGATAGTATTAGTTAGTAGTCCTCACTATTCTATGTAATGGTGTGTTAATAAATGTAATGAGGACTCCTTTTGAGTATGAATACTCTCTAGAAGATAATATTTGTATTCAAACTCACAGTTTATGTTTTGTCGTATTGTACACGACAGTTGTATTAGTAAGTTGTATTTGTATTTTGTACTATGTATCTGACGACCCAAGATGGGTGATGTATACCTAATTTTGGGGGCGTCACAATCCCTATACTTTGACCGACCAAATAAACACCAAATAAACTTAGTCAGGTCATACTAGCGAAGGAATTTCCCGTCTCTCCCCTACTAGTTCTTGTCTCACATCTCAGCTAGGGATCATATCCCTAAGCTCTGATACCAACTGTGACGCCCCCAAAATAGGTATACAACACCCATTCTGAGTCGTCAAATACATGGTACAAAAAGCAAACTACAACTTCAATAATACAATTATCGTGCAAAATACGACAACACATACTGTGAGTTTAAATACAAATATTATCTTCTAGACAATATCCATACTCAAATAAGTCCTCATTACAATTATTCAAACACTATTTTACAGAAATAGTGAGGACTGTTAAAACATCTTTCTAGAACCATCACTCCATACCCCGACTAGATCCTGCTATGTTCTCACCTCCTGAGAAGAAAAATAGAACAAAAAGGAAAAGGGTGAGCTCAACTAGAACACTAAAGAATATTATGACTAAGATAATATACAACAAATTATCATTAGTATTCAACAGGAAAAAATCTGATAGAATATAATCGACAACAAGTTTTAGATCAACAACTGCAGCGGAAACAACAAACCATTAGAAGAGTCAAGTAGAGAATGAATTCTACTATCTTCTAAGATTTAAAAGTCCGTCATCAATATTTTATCCCTGTAACATCAATTAATAATCATCTTTAACCAAATATTCATCTTTGCACTACATGCCAAAGATATTCATTTGTATCACCAGTCAGTCATGTTCATCTCAACACTTGTTCATCTTTGCACTACATGCCAAAGATATTCATCAGGTAATCATACATATTTGCACTACAGGCCAAAGATATTCAGTAATATCATCATTCAGGACTGAGGATGATGAAAAATATCTTAAAGAGAACGAATCCAATGAGACAGAAGGACAAATATTAGGGATTCGTATAACAGTTTATCCAAGATCAATAATACTTCATAATAATCAATTGTGAAGCAGAATTCAAAAATAAAGATCAAAACATGGATACAATCAAAGATAGTAACCATAATAGACATCTTGGACAAAAAGAAGAAAATTTCATTTTTCGATGAATAGTGTCGTATTCGTGAATAGTGTCGTATACGTGAATAGTAACGTATACGTGAATAGTAATCCCGACACAAAAAGTTCTAAATTTGATAAAAACTCATATCAATATTTCGGCATAATGATATTGAAGAAAATAATATCATTTAAGAAGAAAATAATATCCCTTACCTCAAAATATCAGTACTTCTGGTCGAAATACCGGTATAAGGCTGAAAGAAACTTGCTCTGATGAATAGAAACTCTCAAAGTATCTAAATACTCACAAAATACACTCAATAATCTAGAGAGAGAAAGAGAGAAAACTTGTTTGTGGTGTGATTTTCAATTCTAACTTAGCCCTCTATTTATAGGAAAATGTTAGCACGCCGAAGCAGACTTAACCTGCAACCTGATGGCTTTACCTGCTACTATTCTCACCCACCACATTTGAATAAAAATCTCAGCACATTTCTTCACCAACCAAGAGTGGGGCCCACCAATTCTAAAATTTTCTATCAAAATGATAAACTCCGAAAATTTAACAATTTCTGAACCAGTCATCTCGTAAAATTCATAATAAATCATACGTTCATTTTTAACGGTTAAAAATTTGTGGGCATATACTCAACTTATATATGTATAACATATCCAAAAATTACCACGATCCAACGGCCGGATTAAAAATTATAACCCCCGTAAAATATCTCAAAAATCCTGATTTTTAATACCTCCATTCCGATAAAAATACTGATAAAAACCTCAACATTAACTCCTTCATTTTTAACCACAAAAATATATCCCTCATTTATATCCACATAAAATAAATATTTCCTTATCATATGAATCAATAATTAATTATTCACAAATAATATTACAGAATCACATTTATGACAACTAGGCCATTCCAAGGAAAGAGGGGGCTTTCCAATAAGGATTTCTCCTTACTGGCGCGCAATTAGATGACCAAACCTCTCCTTAGACAGAACTTTCTAGACATTGCCAATAATGTTATCTAATAATATTATTCAAATAATATGAATTATTGATCTGATAATGAAAAATACTGTGCAGCAACAATTATTGAAACAACAATAATATAAAATATCAACGCAACAATTATTGAATCAATAAAATAAAATATTGAACAATAACTACTGTAACAATTATTGAGTAATGCCTTCTTACGTAAGAATCAATAATTGGTGCAATACCGTGTGCTACTGTATTTTAACCACCGGGTATTTCAACAGTATTAACGGTAACAACTACGCCGTTATTTATAAATAACTTATACTTGTCGTTTTCTTCATCCAATCGCTTTCCGTTATGGGGCCCACACAAGGCTGCGCCGTTGTACGAATATTCCCCGACAGCAAGAATATTTCACGACCAAACGAATATTTCCCGACAAAATGAATATTTTATAACCACTTGCTTATTTTGCAAATTTGCACATTTCACCCATAACCAAAGTATTATATCAAATTAACTCCTTATTATTCACAATAATATTTAGAGAAAATTTGATTTTATTCATTAATAAGTTGGGGTCTTACATGTTATGTGAAGTAAAAAAAGTAGAAAATAGGATTTTATGGCTTGAGAATCCTATATGAGGTATATGCAGATTTTTTATGAGGGTTTTGGTTATTGGTGATGAAATTTTATGAGTTTGGCATTTTAGGATGATTAAATGCATTATTTAGTAAAGTGTAAACAATTAAAATAAATTATTTATAAGTTTAAGAAATGTTATTCTTTCAATATCATTATACCGAAATATTGGTATGAATTTTATTATGGAATTTTTACCTTTTTCATGTTGGGGTTACTATTCATGAATTACTATTAATGAGTTACTATTCACGAGTTACTATTGTGAAACTCCAGATTTTATGAATAAAGATTTAATTTTTTTTTGAAATATTTTTTAAATATTATGGTGTGAATTTGAGATAATGTTATAGTTGTGGGTAGTATTTATAAATTTTACAAAGTATGCAAGTTGTTGTATTATATTCGATTGGTCGAGGAATATTATTTTTTGTCGGAGAATATTCGTACGACGGCACAATTATTAGTGGACCCCACAACAGAATTATTGTCGGATTGAGAAAATGACAAAAATATTTTATGAAAATAACGGCGAAAGTTTTACCGTTAATACTGTTGAACTACTCGGTAGTAAAAGTACAGTAATACGTGTGGTTGCATAGTAGCATACGGTATTGATTATTGAGGCTTACGTGATTAGTCACTCAGTTTGATTCAATTATTGTCAATTAATAATATGAATTATTTAGCGATAATGAAGTTTTGTTTTATTCGTATTATTAACGTAATAAAACAGAAACATCTTTTTATATAAAATAAAATACTTTATTAAAGTTATTATATAAATAGAATATATTATATTTTATTTAAAAGATTTTTCTTTAAATATGGACCGGTAGATTAAAGTAAATCAATCTGAACCGTTCATGAATTAGTTACTATACATTCCATTTTCCTATAAATAGAAGCTCATTCCTTCATTATTTTCTTACGAATTCATTGAACTCTAGAGAAAGAAACTATAGAGAGAAAGAAGAAAAGTATTCTGCTACTTAACTACTTCTTTATTTCAGTTATTCTTTAAAACAGTAAGGGATATTACTTCTTTTGTATTCATGAAGAGAACTTCTGTTATTCCATTATTTATTATTCTGTTGGAATAATCTGTATACGCGGTCTACCCTATACTTGGTGACATTCTTCTATTATTCTGTTAGAACATCCTGTCTGTGTGTTTTACACCGAACCTGGTTCCGTCTTTATTATTATTCTGTTGGAACATCATGTCTATGTGTTTACGCCGAACCTGGTTCCGTCTTTATTATTATTCTGTTGGAATAACATGTCTGTGCGGTCTATCGCATGCATGGTGATTTCTTTTATTATTCCATTCTTTATTATACTCAGTTGGTTAAAACTTTGACTTCTATACTCCATGAAATTAGTGGAATATCTTTGATATTTGCGCTTCATCTAGTATCTTTTCATGAAAATATTCTTCTAAGAATTCTTGAATTTTACTCCACAAAGCAGTATCATATTGACAATTTGGACGTTGTTAATTCTTGGATAAATTAATTCTTGAACTTGTTTTAATAAATTCTTATATCATTGTCATCATCCTCATACTTATATTATGTTGAAAGTCATATGTGGCCTATAGTGCATAGATGGACTTGGTATGATTATGATGTGACGCCCCCAAAACAGGTATACAACACCCATTCTGAGTCGTCAATAACATGGTACAGAAACAACTACAACTTTATTAATACAACATAAAAACTGTGAGTGTAAATACAAATATTGTCATCTAGACAATATCCACACTCAAATAAGTCCTCATTATAATTATTGGTACAATACTTTACAAAAAAAAATGGTGAGGACTACTAAAACAACTTCCTAGAACCTTCATTCCATACCCCGACTAGTACTTGCTACATTCTCGCCTCCTGAGAAGAAAATGGAACAACAAGGAAAAGGGTGAGCTCAACTAGCCCAGTAAAGAATATTATGACTAAGATAATATACAACAAATTATCGTTAGTCTTCAACAGGGAAAAATTTAATAGAATACAATAGACAACAAGTTTTAAATCAATATTCGCAGCGGAAAATAATAATTCATAGAGAAGTTACGTAGAGAATGAAATCTACGATTATCTATGAATTTAAAAGTCCATCATCAACATTTTATCCCTGTAATATCAATCAATAAATATCTTGAATCAAATAGTCATCTTTGCACTACAGGCCAAAGATATTCATCAGTTGGTCATGTTCACCTCAACACCTGTTCATCTTTACACTACGGGACAAAGATATTCATCAGAAATCATTAATCTTTGCACTACAGGCCAAAGATATTCATTTATGTCATCATTTAGAACTGAGGACGATGAAAAATATTTTTTTAAAGAAACAAATCCAGTGAAACAAAATAATAAATGTTAAGGATTCGTATTTCAGCTATTCCATGTCCAGAAATACCTCATAAATAATCATAGTGGAGTAAAATTTAAGAATGATCAAAATATGGATACAATCAAAGCTAGTATCCAGAATAGATATTTTGGACGAAAAGAAGAAAATTTCATTTTTTGGTGAATAGTAACTCGTGAATAGTAACTCGTGAATAGTAACCCCGACATGAAAAGTTCCAAATTTGATAAAAAAATTCAGATCAATACTTCGGCATAATGATATTGAAGAAAATAATATCATTTAAGAAGAAATAACATCCCTTACCTCGGAAAGACGGTACTTCTGACTGGAATACTAGATATAGTGCTGAAGGAAACTTGCACCGTATAGCAACACTCAAAGTATCAAATACACACAAGAATACGCTCGATATAGAGAGAGAAATAGAGAGAAACTTGTGTTTCTGGTGTGATTTTCAATTCTAACCTAAGCACCCTATTTATAGGAAAATGCTTAGAACACCAAAGTAGAAAATTTAATATAATAATAATATATTTATCAATTTTTTCTTAGCCCACCTCTAGACATCTGATCTCAGCCCATTTATATCACATGTTAGCCCACTTAAATGCCAAAAAACGTTTTTCTTCAAAATAATAAATAAAACTTTCAAAAATCAATTATTTCAGAACTTCAGAACTTCAATAATTCATAATAAATAGCCCTTTTATCAGAAAATTCGAATCTCGCGAGTTTTTATAGGAAATTCAATTCTCTACAACTTTGCAGAAGAAAGTTTTTCCAAATTCCAAACAGAAATTGACCGAAATCTACAAACGGGCAATTTTACAGTCAATAATAAATTTTCGGTCAAGAATTGTGTCCACCAACACACAAAACATGTGTTAATCATTTAATGCCACAAAAATACTCTTCCTCCTCATATACTCATATATCCCACATTTATTATAAAAATATCACCATCAATATATTATTAAAATAATATATTTAAATGAATTATTTTTTCAGAAAAATATAAATTATTAATTTTCAACAATTGTCACATTAAAAATTTTCTCCATCTATATCCACATAAAATTAATATTTTTCTCATCATATAAATCAATAATTAATTATACACAAATAATATTACAGAATCACAGTACTGGCAACTAGGTCGTTCCTAGGAAAGAGGAGGCTTTCCAATAAGGATCTCTCCTTTCTGGCGCGCAATTAGATGACCAAACCTCTCCTTAGACAGAACTTTCTAGACATTGCTAATAATGTTATCTAATAATATTATTCAGATAATATGAATTATTGTTCCGATAATAGAAAATACTGTGTAGTGACAATTATTAAAACAACAGTAATATAAAATATAAACACAACAATTATTGAATCAATAAAATACAATATTGAACAGTAATTATTGTAACAATTATTGAGTAGTGCCTTCTTTCGTAAGAATCAATAATTGGTGCAATATCGTGTGCTACTGTGTAACAACGCGTATTGCTGTGTTTTAACCACCGGGTATTCCAACAATATTAACGGTAACAACTATGCCGTTATTTATAAACAACTTATTTTTGTCGTTTTCTTCGTCCAATCGCTTTCCGTTATGGGGCCCACACAAGGCTGCGCCGTCGTACGAATATTCCCCGACAACAAGAATATTCCACGACCAAACAAATATTCTCCGACAATAATGAATATTTTAGGACCACTTGCTTATTTAAAATATTTGCGCATTTTACCCATAACTAACCTCATTAATCAAATCAACCCTTACTATTTCAAAATAATAAATAGAGGAATTAAATTTCATTTATTAATAATTTGGGGTCTTACAACCTCCCCTCCTTATAAAATTTCGTCCTCGAAATTGACATACGTACCTGGTGTTTCGAAAAGATGAGGATACCTCGCTTTCATTTCCGTTTCCAACTCCCAGGTCATTTTCTCAATAGCATGGTTTCTCCACAAAACTTTAACTTGTGGTATGACTTTCGTGCGTAGGACATGCTCCTTCTTATCCATGATCTTGACAGGTATCTCCTCGTACGTTAAGTCTTCAGCTATCTCGTCCAGTTCTAACTCAATAACGTGGTTCGGGTCTTTCACATATTTACGAAGCACATATATATGAAAAACATTATGAACACGAGACATACTTGGAGGTAACGCAAGTCCATAGGCCACATTTCTTACTCGGTCAAGAATCTGAAATGGGCCAATAAATTATGGATTGAGCTTTCCTCTCTTCCCAAATCTTGTAACTCCTTTCCATGGAGCTACACGTAATAATACATGATCCCCAATGTCAAATTCCACGTCCTTTCGATGAAGATCCACATAACTCTTTTGTCGATCCTGTGCCGTTTGTATACGTTGTCGAATCGTTTGGATCTTCTCTGTAGTCATTCGTACCAACTCTGGTCCCAACAACGTTGCTTCTCCCACCTCATCCCAACATACTGGAGAGCGACACTTTCGTCCATACAATGCTTCAAAGGGAGCCACACCTATACTTGCCTGATAACTGTTGTTGTAGGAGAATTCCACCAATGGTAGGTACTTATCCCAACTTCCTTTGAAATCGAGGACACAAAGTCTTAATAGATCTTCAAGAGTTTGAATAGTCCTCTCTGATTGCCCGTCCGTTTGAGGATGGTATGCCGAACTGAATCGTAAATTCGTGCCCATAGCTTTTTACAAGCTAACCCAAAATCTTGAAGTGAATCTTGGGTCACGATCCGAAACTATGGATACTGACATGCCATGAAACCTTACAATCTCATTCACGTACATACTAGCAAGACGTTCAAGGGAATAAGTCTCCCGTATCGGTAAGAAATGAGCAGACTTGGTTAATCTATCAACTATAACCCAAATAGCATTTATGCCTTGAGAAACTGTGGGAAGACCCGTAACGAAATTCATGGTAATGTGTTCCCACTTCCATTTCGAAATCTCAAGTGGTTGCAATGGACCCTTTGGTACTTGATGCTCCGCCTTTACACGTTGACAAGTTAAACACCTCGAGATAAACTTTGCAATCTCTCTCTTCATATTGTTCCACCAAAATGTATGTCGAAGATCACGATACATTTTAGTACTTCCAGGATGGATTGCAAATGGTGTATTGTGTGCCTCCATCATGATCTTGTACTTTAAATCAGAATCGTTAGGAACACAAAGTCTGGAGTGGACTCGAAGTATTCCTTCTTCATCGATTCTTGCTTCTGGAATAGCACCTTCTTGCACTTTCTTCTTCATACGCATCAGCTCCGGGTCTGTAGCTTGAGCAACTTTAACATTATCGATTAAAGTTGGTTCTACGCGTATACTTGACATCATCGCACTCGTTCCTGCATATGATCTTCTACTCAACGCGTCAGCTACCACATTTGCTTTTCCAGGATGGTATTGAATAGTGTGGTCGTAATCTTTCAACAGCTCGAGCCAACGTCGTTGCCGCATGTTGAGTTCTTTTTGAGTGAAGAAATATTTGAGGCTTTTATGGTCTGAATATATCTCCACCTTCTCCCCATATAGATAGTGCCTCCAAATCTTTAGCGCGAAAATGACTGCTACCAACTCTAGATCATGAGTAGGATAATTCCTCTCATATTCTTTAAGTTGTCGCGAGGCATAGGCTATGACTTTCCCACGTTGCATGAGAACACATCCTAACCCTTTGCCTGAAGCATCGCTGTAGATAACAAATCCATCCGAACCAGATGGTATTGTCAGAACAGGTGCCGAAATGAGTCTCCTCTTAAGCTCTTGGAAACTCTTCTCACATTCTTCGCTCCATACGAATTTGATATCCTTCCGAGTCAGCTGAGTTAACGGGGTAGCGATTCGAGAAAACCCTTCTACGAATCTCCGATAATAACCAGCTAAGCCCAGAAAGCTACGTACATCGGTCACCGTCTTCGGTTGCTCCCAGCTTTGTATTGCTTCAATCTTCGCCGGGTCCACAGATACTCCATGTTTTGACACCACGTGCCCTAGGAATGCTACTTCCTCAAGCCAGAACTCGCATTTCTTCAACTTAGCATATAGCTTGTTTTCACGCAGCCTTTGGAGTACCAGCTTCAAATGGTGCTCATGATCTTCACGGCTTTTGGAATATATAAGGATGTCATCAATAAAGACAACAACGAACTGATCCAAATAATCCTTGAATACTCGGTTCATCATATCCATGAAAGCCGTAGGAGCATTAGTCAATCCAAAAGACATGACTAAGAATTCATAATGCCCGTACCGAGTTCTAAAGGCAGTCTTCGGAATATCCTCAGTTTTAACCTTCAGCTGATGATATCCAGAACGAAGATCGATTTTTGAAAAAAATTGTGCTCCTTGTAACTGGTTAAACAGGTCATCAATACGAGGTAGCGAATACCTATTCTTGATAGTGACATGGTTTAATTCCCGGTAATCGATACAAAGTCGCATACTCCCGTCTTTCTTCTTTACAAATAAAACAGGAGCACCCCAAGGAGATGTACTAGGACGAATGAAACCGATGTCCAATAACTCTTGTAGTTGGACCTTCAACTCCTGAAGTTCAATAGGAGCCATTCGATATGGGGTTTTAGAAATGGGCTTTGTACCAGGTTCAAGATCAATGAAGAATTCAACTTCACGTTCTGGGGGTAGACCGGGAAGTTCTTCAGGAAATACGTCAGGAAAGTTACTAACAACAGGAATATTATTCAAATTTGACGTGTCTTTATTCAAATCCATAACATGGGCTAGGAAAGCTTGACATCCGTTTTTCAATAAACGAATGGCTTTATGACTTGATATGACAGTGATTGATTTTAATGGCTTTGTTGCTTGAATTCGAACAACAGGTTGATTAGGAATATGAAAACTAACCACCTTACGAAAACAATCAATTTTGGCATGATGGGTAGTTAACCAATCAATTCCTAAAATCACGTCAAATGCAAGTATCTTTAAAGAGATAAGGTCAACAGGTAAGGTGATGGTGCTAACTTGGATCAAACAAGATTTATAAACAGTGGATGTGATGAAAGTTTCCCCTAACGGAGTCTCCACAGATAAATTAAAGTCTAATTTCTCCGGAGTCAAGTTTAAACGTTGAGCACAAGCAGGAGAAATAAATGAATGGGTAGCACCGGTATCTAGTAAGGTATAAACTTCACATGAATTTATGATTAGCTTACCCGTGATCACCTCATTTGGGTTCCTCGCATGTTGACCAGTCACGACAAACGCTCTTCCAGGAACCGTTGACTTTGACTTTTATGGGGCAGCCTTTTGAGTCACCGTCCCCGCTGAACTTGGTTTCGCTATCGTACAATCTCGAGCGATATGTCCTTCCTTTCCACAATTATAGCATACCTTGAACTGTTGTGCACAGTTTGGGCTGATATGTCCCTCTTTTCCACATTTATAGCATATGACCGGTGGTCGTTCTCCTCCCTTGGAACCGGTTGCTGCCGGTGTTGACGTCTTCGTATTATCATTGTTGAATCTCCTCTTTTTAAAATCTCCTCCGACTCGCTTCTTCTATTTTCATAGCCACGATTACCACCAGAGTGGTTGCCGTTCTTGTCTGTACTTTTCTTTCTCCGCTGGTTATCATTGTTCTGATGACTGTTGTCACCGATATGATCCTGGTTGTGGTCCCTCGGTTGACCGTACTCGTTATCTCGCTCCAACAATTGAACCCTGTTGACAACATCTGAATAGAGAGAAAATTTATGAGAAATGAGATATTGACGTATGCCGGGTTTCAAACCTCTCAGAAACATCCATGTCATACGTTCCTCATTCTCCACCAAATGAGGTGCACACCTGGACAACTCTGTAAACTTCGCCTCATACTGGGACACCGTCATGTTATTCTTCTCCAGTCTAATAAACTCTACCTCCTTCATATGACGAATACTTTCAGGAAAGTACTTGTCATTGAATAGTTTCTGAAATGTCTCCCAAGACATGCTGAGTGCGGCTAGATGGGTACGCTTCACAGATTTCCACCAGTAGTATGCCTCACCACGGAACATAAAGGTGGCGAATGGAACTTTCTGTTCCTCCGTGCATCCCAAGACATCAAATATCTTGATAATTTGCTTGACCCATGTCTCCGCCTTAATCGGATCCGGCTTTCCCCAGAATTCTGGTGGTCCCAACTCTTTGAACTGCTTGGCTGTGACCAGCTGTGCGTTGCCATTGTTTCTTCCTATATTTTGAACAGGAATCTCCTTCGTCTGGTTTTGCATGAACCGCAAAAAGCTTCTAAACATCTAATCGTTCATCGTCTGCTCATTGGTGTTGTTCACAGGAGGAACATTGCCAACCTGTTGCATGTTCTCCTCGTTGGTGAGTACAGGTGTCTCCACGGTTTCATTTACTCCACTGTTAACATTCTCAGTCGACATTCTCAAATACTGCCATAAAATAAGGGTTAATTAACAAATTAACAAATCACATAATATCCCTATATTATGACCGACCAACAAATAAGCTTAGGTAGGACACACTAGCGAAGGATTTACTCGTCTCTCCCCTCCTAGTTCTATTCTCCGATCTCCGCCAGAGATCATATCCCTAAGCTCTGATACCAACTGTGACGCCCCCAAAACAGGTATACAACACCCATTCTGAGTCATCAATAACATGGTACAGAAACAACTACAACTTTATTAATACAACATAAAAACTGTGAGTGTAAATACAAATATTGTCATCTAGACAATATTCACACTCAAATAAGTCCTCATTACAATTATTGGTACAATACTTTACAAAAAAAATGGTGAGGACTACTAAAACAACTTCCTAGAACCTTCATTCCATACCCCGACTAGTACTTGCTACATTCTCGCCTCCTGAGAAGAAAATGGAATAACAAGGAAAAGGGTGAGCTCAACTAGCCCAGTAAAGAATATTATGACTAAGATAATATACAACAAATTATCGTTAGTCTTCAACAGAGAAAAATTTAATAGAATACAATAGACAACAAGTTTTAAATCAATATTCGCAGCGGAAAATAATAATTCATAGAGAAGTTACGTAGAGAATGAAATCTACGATTATCTATGAATTTAAAAGCCCATCATCAACATTTTATCCCTGTAATATCAATCAATAAATATCTTGAATCAAATAGTCATCTTTGCACTACAGGCCAAAGATATTCATCAGTTGGTCATGTTCACCTCAACACCTGTTCATCTTTGCACTACGGGACAAAGATATTCATCAGAAATCATTAATCTTTACACTACAGGCCAAAGATATTCATTTATGTCATCATTTAGAACTGAGGATGATAAAAAATATTTTTTTAAGGAAACGAATCCAGTGAAACAAAATAATAAATGTTAAGGATTCGTATTTCAGCTATTTCATGTCCAGAAATACCTCATAAATAATCATAGTGGAGTAAAATTCAAGAATGATCAAAACATGGATACAATCAAAGCTAGTATCCAGAATAGATATTTTGGACGAAAAGAAGAAAATTTTATTTTTTGGTGAATAGTAACTCGTGAATAGTAACTCGTGAATAGTAACTCATGAATAGTAACTTGTGAATAGTAACCCCGACATAAAAAGTTCTAAATTTGATAAAAAAATTCAGATCAATACTTCGGCATAATGATATTGAAGAAAATAATATCATTTAAGAAGAAATAACATCCCTTACCTCGGAAAGACGGTACTTCTGACTGGAATACTAGATATAGTGTTGAAGAAAACTTGCACCGTATAGCAACACTCAAAGTATCAAATACTCACAAGAATACGCTCGATATAGAGAGAGAAATAGAGAGAAACTTGTGTTTCTGGTGTGATTTTCAATTCTAACCTAAGCACCCTATTTATAGGAAAATGCTTAGAACACCAAAGCAGAAAATTTAATATAATAATAATATATTTATCAAATTTTCCTTAGCCCACCTCTAGACATCTGATCTCAGCCCATTTATATCACATGTTAGCCCACTTAAATGCCAAAAAAACGTTTTTCTTCAAAATAATAAATAAAACTTCCAAAAATCAATTATTTCGGAACTTCAGAACTTCAATAATTCATAATAAATAGCCCTTTTATCAGAAAATTCGAATCTCTCGAGTTTTTATAGGAAATTCAATTCTCTACAACTTTGCAGAAGAAAGTTTTTCCAAATTCCAAACAGAAATTGACCGAAATCTACAAACGGGCGATTTTACAGTCAATAATAAATTTTCGGTCAAGAATTGTGTCCACCAACACACAAAACATGTGTTAATCATTTAATGCCACAAAAATACTCTTCCTCCTCATATACTCATATATCCCACATTTATTGTAAAAATATCACCATCAATATATTATTGCCAATAATGTTATCTAATAATATTATTCAGATAATATGAATTATTGTTCCGATAATAGAAAATACTGTGTAGTGACAATTATTAAAACAACAGTAATATAAAATATCAACGCAGCAATTATTAAATCAATAAAATACAATATTGAATAGTAATTACTGTAACAATTATTGAGTAGTGTCTTCTTTCGTGAGAATCAATAATTGGTGCAATATCGTGTGCTACTGTGTAACAACGCGTATTACTGTGTTTTAACCACCGGGTATTCCAACAGTATTAACGGTAACAACTATGCCGTTATTTATAAACAACTTATTTTTGTCGTTTTCTTCATCCAATCGCTTTCCGTTATGGGGCCCACACAAGGCTGCGCCGTCGTACGAATATTCCCCGACAACAAGAATATTCCACGACCAAACAAATATTCTCCGACAATAATAAATATTTTAGGACCACTTGCTTATTTAAAATATTTGCGCATTTTACCTATAACTAACCACATTAATCAAATCAACCCTTACTATTTCAAAATAATAAATAGAGGAATTAAATTTCATTTATTAATAATTTGGGGTCTTACATATGACCAGGGATTATTCGGTATAATCATAACCGTAATATTACAAATGATGTGAAAAAAGTCCTCATTGGCCCGTAGTGCATTGATGGACAGTTTTTGATATGATTATGGCTATGGATTCTTTTTAGCCGTAGTGCAAAGATGAATTCTTTTATGGCATGATCAGGAACGTCGATGAAAACACGATTATCTTTGGCCCGTAGTGCATGGATAATTCGTGGTCGTGATACTAAAGAATATCCTTGGCCGTAGTGCAGGGGTGATTCGATGATGTGGATTATTTTTTTAGCTGTGTCTCAGCGATAAAAGTCATGAAAAACCTCTTAAATCATAAAAGATAGTAGATTTTATTCTCTACTTGACTCTTTTAATGGATTATTTGATCCGCTGCAGTTAAACTTGATGTCTATTGTATTTTATCAGTTTAACATTGTTGAAGACTAATGAATCAATAAAATAAAATATTGAACAGTAATTACTGTAACAATTATTGAGTAGTGCCTTCTTACGTAAGAATCAATAATTTCAAAAATACTATGCAATACCGTGTGCTACAGTGCAATAACGCGTATTACTGTATTTTAACCATCGGGTATTCCAACAGTGTTAACGGTAACAACTACGCCGTTATTTGTAAAAACTCAAATTTGTCGTTTTTTTCACCCGACAGTTATTCGTTATGGGGCCCACAAATAGCTACGTCGTGGTACGAATATTCCCCGACAGAAAGAATATTCCACGACCAAACGAATATTCCCCGACAACAATGATTATTTTATAACCACTTGCTTATTTTGAAAAAAATTCATATTTCACCCATAACTTTAAACTTTTATCAATTTAACCATTTACTGAATTGTAATTATAAGAAAAATTGAATACTTTTATTTCATAAAATTCGGGGTCTTACAATCTCCCCTCCTTATGAAATTTCGTCCCCGAAATTTACGTACCAGGTATTTCGAAGAGTTGAGAATACCTTGCTTCCATTTTCAGATTCTATCTCTCAGATCATCATGATTTCTCCATTGCTTATCTCCCATGATAACTTCATTTGGGTTCCTTATTTGTTGGGAAGTCATGACAACCGCCATCCCTCGAACTACTCGGCTTTGACTTGTCTGGAGCAGCATTTGACGTCATCATTACCGTTAGAATATACCTTTCTATAGGACATATTCCTCCCTTAACTGCCTCTTCGTACTCCTCATTCATGATCTGAATCATCAATCTTCGATCCATATCGGATTCAGGTTGACCGCTATGTACAGGGTAATTCAAAAATCGATGTTGGGTTCTCCCAATTGCTTTCCAAAAAGAGAAATTCATATCATCTATTTTAGCCTTCTTAGATCGAACATCTCTTTCCACAATATCCATGTGTCGTGCGCCTTTTGCCCATGCATCACTTATTCTCACTCGTTCAGTTTTTTCTTCTTTCAGCTCAGATTCTATTTTTATCATCTTATACTCTGCCAAAGAATGCTTCTGTTCAAGCATCACATATCGGGTAACACAAGCTTGAATTGTTGCATCCTTTTGTTCCACGACCGCCTGTCGTTCTTCTGCCTGCTCTTCTAACTCATGAATACGATTTTGAAATTCTACATTTTGATCATATAATACCTCTAATAAACTCTCCTCTGGTACTTCTACTTCCTCTTCTTCCTCAGTCTTAGCTGTTACCTCTGCGACTATCTCGGGTGTAACTATCAATTCTTCACTCACCACATGGATATCTCTAATTCCTTCTTCGTCTGACATCACATTATCACGGTTAGTGATTAGAGGTGTCCCCATAGTCTCATTCACTCCATTGTTAGCATTCTCAGCTGTCATTCTCAAATACTGCCATAAAACAAGGGTTAATTACACAAATTAACATATCACATAATATCCCAATATTATGACTGACCAACAAATAAGCTTAGGTAGGACACACAAGCGAATGATTTACTCATCTCTCCCCTCCTAGTTCTATTCCTCGATCTCCG
The DNA here is from genome assembly GCA_016801055.1 of Panax notoginseng. Classification (NCBI taxonomy): domain Eukaryota; kingdom Viridiplantae; phylum Streptophyta; class Magnoliopsida; order Apiales; family Araliaceae; genus Panax; species Panax notoginseng. The sequence continues at coordinate 194,095,906 of CM029012.1, forward strand.
CCAGAGATCATATCCCTAAGCTCTGATACCAACTGTGACAACCCCAAAATAGGTCCATTCCATCCAACCTATTCTGAGTCGCCAAATACATGGTACAGAAAATAACTACAACTTAATTATAACAATTATCGTGCAAAATACAACAACACATGCTGTGAGTTTGGATACAAATATATACCAAATGTGACTCATGTTCCAACCGTGGACATCACCTCACAATGACACCTTACATAAAGGTATAGTCAAAAACTGTTTTAGAAATTAAAATCTTTGGGAAGTGCTCAAGAAAATCTTCGTACATGGGAGGCCATGCGTCTAGGTTATGATAGATATCATATGGCCACAGAATTATCCTTGATTGACCCAATATACCCCAAAGAAAAACGAGAAGATTACTATCATATTCTTCCCAATGGTGAGTCTTCTCTTGACATATCATTATCTCTACTGTCTCTAATTGAGAATTATACTTCAAACAAACACCAAGATTATATAGGTAGTGCCCATAGATATACTCAGCAAGTGGATGAGCACAACCCTGTCTTATGATGACACGAGGTTGTATGTCATTAGACATCTTGTATGATAGTGGCAAACCACCCTTCCAACGTTGGGTACACCTTACCCTAATGGATTCACCAAATATAACTACTAAATGAACTTTTCTATACTGCTTCGGGAGAACATCCACAGCTAGAGACCACCGTTCTATTTCCCCGTTACCCTAGCTCGACCCAGCTACACTCTTATTACCTGAAAGGAATTGTGAAGCAAAAGGGTGAGCACAACTAGCTCAGTAAAGAATATCATGACTAAAGATAAATAAATTATCAGTAGTCTTCATCAGTAATAAATCAGAGATTTAGAACATATGGTAGACGATAAAATTTTTCAACCATAGTTGCAGCGGAACGAGCAATCCATTAGAAGAGTCAAATAGACTATAAAGTCTATTATCTTCTCCATGTTAAAAGTCCACCAACAATATTTTATCCCTGTAACATCAATCAACAATTCCTGTCCACAATCACACGTATAACTCATAATCGTAATTGTGATTCTAAATTTTTCTTCGCACCCAGGACGAAGAATATTTTCATCACCTGTCTTTACCTGAAACATCAAAGATCATGGTTATTCCAAATCACAGTTCCTGTTCATAATCATACTAATAAATCCATCTTTACACTACGACCAAATATATTCAACAACAGTTCATCTTTGCACTACAGGCCAAAGATATTCATCAACAGACCATCTTTGTACTACAGGCCAAAGATATTCATCAATAATTCATCTTTACACTACAGGCCAAAGATATTTTTTAACAGTTCATATTTGCACTACAGGCCAAATATATTCATCAACAGTTCATATTTGCACTACAGGCCAAATATATTAATATCTCAAAGAAATATATAATCATTTCAGAATTTATATACACCATAATTATAACCATGTTAATCAATTCATCTTTACACTTAAGCTAAAGATATTTAATTGTAAATTCAATGGTCATGATCATACCAGTCACAATTCAACTTTGCACTACCAGCCAAAGAGAACCCTAGTCATGATCATACCAATAATCTACTCATCTTTACACTCCAGTGAAAGGGAATTTCAACATCAGGATTATAAAAATATTATATATAATAATAAAAATAATATAATCAATACATAGTTTTAATCTCAAGAGTAATATTCATAACTCAACTATAATTTGGTTAGAAAAAGAAACCAATTTTGTCGTAAATAGTAACTCGTGAATAGTAACTTATGAATAGTAATCCCGACACAAAAAGGTAGAAATTCCACAATAAAATCTACACCAATATTTCGGTATAATGATATTAAAATAATAATATTTCTTAAGCTTATAAATAATTTATTTTAATTGTTTACACTTTACTAAATAATACATTTAATCATTCTAAAATGCCAAACTCATAAGATTTTATCACCAATAATCAAAACCCTCATCAAAAATCTGCATATACCTCATATAGGATTCTCAAGCCATAAAATCCTATTTTTCTAATTTTCTTACTTCACATAACAGATTTAATTCATTTTCTCATAATTAGTCTATTTTCATGAAAAATACCAAATCAGTTCCAAAAATATTTCTTTTCTGGAATTTAGCAGAATATAGTCACATATTGAACATATATTTTTCTCAGAATTTTTAAAACTCATTTACTATTTTTCATATGGCCAAAACCGCCGAATATTTAGATATTTATCATAAATTTTATTTTTATCCAAAAATTCTGAAATTTACAGAGTATACTTTTATCATATACATGTACTCCCAATAAAAATTTCATCAATTTTGGAGTTAACCACAAGGAATTATAAGCGGTTACTTTTAAAATAGTCTTTTCTCATAAAATTCATAACTCTTAATCTATACATCTAAAAATCACCATTTTTGGACACAATCAAGAAAACTCATCAAAATATCATTTTAAAATTTTTCAGAATTTTTAAAGGTCAGAAAAATTACGAAACTGAAAAACATAACAACCTTTAAAATCCATTACTATCCCTTACCTCAAAAGAGCAGTACTTCTGATCGGTATGCAAAGCCGAAGGAAACTTGCACTGAATAGCAACTCTCAAAGTATCTAAATACTCACAAAATATGCTTCATAATATAGAGAGAGAAAGAGAGAAAGCTTATGTTTCTGGTGTGATTTTTAATTCTAACTTAGCCCTCTATTTATAGGAAAATTTTAGTAGGCTTGACCTGCAACCTGATGGCTTTACCTGCTACTATTCCCACCCACCACATTTGAAATATAATTCAGCACATTTCTTCACCAACCACAAGTGGGGCCTACCAATTCTAGAATTTTCTATCAAAATGATAAACTCCGAAAATTCAACAATTTCTGAACCAGTCATCTTGTAAAATTCATAATAAATCATACGTTCATTTTTAACGGTTCAAAATTTGTGGGCATATACTCAACTTATATATGTATAACATACCCAAAAATTACCACGATCCAACGGTCGGATTAAAAATTATAACCCCCGCAAAATATCTCAAAAACTCTGATTTTTAATACCTCCATTCCGATAAAAATACGGATAAAAACCTCAACATAAACTCCTTCATTTTTAATCACAAAAATATATCCCTCGTTTATATCCACATAAAATAAATATTTCCTTATCATATGAATCAATAATTAATTATTCACAAATAATATTACAGAATCACATTTATGACAACCAGGCCGTTCCTAGGAAAGAGGGGGCTATCCAATAAGAATTTTTTCTTACTGGCGCGCAATTAGGTGACCAAACCTCTCCTTAGACAGAACTTTCTAGACATTGCCAATAATGTTATCTAATAATATTATTCAAATAATATGAATTATTGATCTGATAATGGGAAATACTGTGCAGTGACAATTATTGAACAACAATAATATAAAATTTCAACGTAGCAATTATTGAATCAATAAAATAAAATATTGAACAGTAATTACTGTAACAATTATTGAGTAGTGCCTTCTTACATAAGAATCAATAATTTCAAAAATACTATGCAATACCGTGTGCTACTGTGCAATAACGCGTATTACTGTATTTTAACTACCGGGTATTCCAACAGTGCTAACGGTAACAACTACGCCGTTATTTGTAAAAACTCAAATTTGTCGTTTTTTTCACCTGACAGTTATTCGTTATGGGGCCCACAAATAGCTGCGCCGTCGTACGAATATTCCACGACCAAACGAATATTTCCCGACAACAATGATTATTTTATAACCACTTGCTTATTTTGAAAAAAATTCATATTTCACCCATAACTTTAAACTTTTATCAATTTAACCATTTACTGAATTGTAATTATAAGAAAAATTGAATACTTTTATTTCATAAAATTCGGGGTCTTACAATCTCCCCTCCTTATGAAATTTAGTCCCCGAAATTTACGTACCTGGTATTTTGAAGAGTTGAGAATACCTTGCTTCCATTTTCAGATTCTATCTCTCAGATCATCATGATTTCTCCATTGCTCCTCTCTCATGATAACTTCATTTGGGTTCCTCATTTGTTGGCAAGTCATGACAACCGCCATCCCTCGAACTACTCGGCTTTGACTTGTCTGGAGCAGCATTTGGCGTCATCATTACCGTTGGAATATACCTTTCTATAGGACATATTCCTCCCTCAACTGCCTCTTCGTACTCCTCATTCATGATCTGAATCATCAATCTTCGATCCATATCGGATTCAGGTTGACCGCTATGTACAGGATAATTCAAAACTCGATGTTGGGTTCTCCCAATTGCTTTCCAAAAAGAGAAATTCATATCATCTATTTTAACCTTCTTAGATCGAACATCTCTTTCCACAATATCCACGTGTCTTGCGGCTTTTGCCCATGCATCACTTATTCTCACTCGTTCAGTTTTTTCTTCTTTCAGCTCAGATTCTATTTTTATCATCTTATACTCTGCCAAAAAATGCTTCTGTTCAAGCATCACATATCGGGTAACACAAGCTTGAATTGTTGCATCCTTTTGTTCCACGACCGCCTGTCGTTCTTCTGCCTGCTCTTCTAACTCATGAATACGATTTTGAAATTCTACATTTTGATCATATAATACCTCTAATAAACTCTCCTCTGGTACTTCTTCTTCCTCTTCTTCCTCAGTCTCAGCTGTTACCTCTGCGACTATCTCGGGTGTAACTATCAATTCTTCACTCACCACATGGATATCTCTAATTCCTTCTTCGTCTGACATCACATTATCACGGTTAGTGATTAGAGGTATCCCCACAGTCTCATTCACTCCATTGTTAGCATTCTCAGCTGCCATTCTCAAATACTGCCATAAAACAAGGGTTAATTAAACAAATTAACATATCACATAATATCCCAATATTATGACTGACCAACAAATAAGCTTAGGTAGGACACACAAGCGAAGAATTTACTCATCTCTCCCCTCCTAGTTCTATTCCTCGATCTCCGCCAGAGATCATATCCCTAAGCTCTGATACCAACTGTGACAACCCCAAAATAGGTCCATTCCATCCAACCTATTCTGAGTCGCCAAATACATGGTACAGAAAATAACTACAACTTTATTACAACAATTGTCGTGCAAAATACAACAACACATATGCTGTGAGTTTGGAAACAAATATATACCAAATATGACTCATGTTCCAACCGTGGACATCACCTCACAATGACACCTTACATAAAGGTATAGTCAAAAACTGTTTTAGAAATTAAAATCTTTGGGAAGTGCTCAAGAAAATCTTCGTACATGGGAGGCCATGCGTCTAGGTTATGATAGATATCATATGGCCACAGAATTATCCTTGATTGACCCAATATACCCCAAAGAAAAACGAGAAGATTACTATCATATTCTTCCCAATGGTGAGTCTTCTCTTGACATATCATTATCTCTACTGTCTCTAATTGAGAATTATACTTCAAACAAACACCAAGATTATATAGGTAATGCTCGTATATATACTCAGCAAGTGGATGAGCACATCCCTGTCTTATGATGACACGAGGTTGTATGTCGTTAGACATCTTGTATGATAGTGGCAAACCACCCTTCCAACGTTGGGTACACCTTACCCTATTGGATTCACCAAATAAAACAACTAAATGAGCTTTTCTATACTGCTTCGGGAGAACATCCACAGCTAGAGACCACCGTTCTATTTTCTCGTTACCCTCGCTCGACCCAACTACACTCTTATTACCTGAAAGGAATTGTGAAGCAAAAGGGTGAGCACAACTAGCTCAGTAAAGAATATCATGACTAAAGATAAATAAATTATCAGTAGTCTTCATCAGTAATAAATCAGAGATTTAGAACATATGGTAGACGATAAAATTTTTCAACCATAGTTGCAGCGGAACGAGCAATCCATTAGAAGAGTCAAATAGACTATAAAGTCTATTATCTTCTCCATGTTAAAAGTCCACCAATAATATTTTATCCCTGTAACATCAATCAACAATTCCTGTCCACAATCACATGTATAACTCATAATCGTAATTGTGATTCTAAATTTTTCTTCGCACCCAGGACGAAGAATATTTTCATCACCTGTCTTTACCTGAAACCTCAAAGATCATGGTTATTCCAAATCACAGTTCCTGTTCATAATCATACTAATAAATCTATCTTTACACTACGGCCAAATATATATATTTATATTTTATTAAATTTTTTGCTTTGGTATTCTAAGCAATTTCCTATAAATAGGGTGCTTAGGTTAGAATTGAAAATCACACCAGAAACTGAAGTTTTCTCTCTCTTTCTCTCTTGATATATTGAGCGTATTCTTATGAGTATTTTAATACTTTGAATGTTGCTATACGGTGCAAGTTCAGGTCATAGCCTATATCCGGTGTTTCAACTAGAAGTACTGTCTTTACAAGGTAAGGGATGCTATTTTCTTCTTAAATGATATTATTTTTTTCAATATCATTATGCCGAAATACTAATTTGAATTTTTCATTTCTAACTTAGCCCTCTATTTATAGGAAAATGTTAGCACGCCGAAGCAGACTTAACCTGCAACCTGATGGCTTTACCTGCTACTATTCCCACCCACCACATTTGAATAAAAATCTCAGCACATTTCTTCACCAACTAAGAGTGGGGCCCACCAATTCTAGAATTTTCCATCAAAATAATAAACTCCGAAAATTCAACAATTTCTGAACCAGTCATCTCGTAAAATTCATAATAAATCATACGTTCATTTTTAACGGTTCAAATTTTGTGGACATATACTCAACTTACATATGTATAACATATCCAAAAATTACCACGATCCAACGGTCGGATTAAAAATTATAACCCCCGCAAAATATCTCAAAAACCCTGATTTTTAATACCTCCATTCCGACAAAAATACTGATAAAAACCTCAACATTAACTCCTTCATTTTTAACCACAAAAATATATCCCTCATTTATATCCACATAAAATAAATATTTACTTATCATATGAATCAATAATTAATTATTCACAAATAATATTACAGAATCACATTTATGACAACTAGGCAGTTCCAAGGAAAGAGGGGGCTTTCCAATAAGGATTTCTCCTTACTGGCGCGCAATTAGATGACCAAACCTCTCCTTAGACAGAACTTTCTAGACATTGCCAATAATGTTATCTAATAATATTATTCAAATAATATGAATTATTGATCTGATAATGGAAAATACTGTGCAGCAACAATTATTGAAACAACAATAATATAAAATATCAACGCAACAATTATTGAATCAATAAAATAAAATATTGAACAATAACTACTGTAACAATTATTGAGTAGTGCCTTCTTACGTAAGAATCAATAATTAGTGCAATACCGTGTGCTACTGTATTTTAACCACCGGGTATTCCAACAGTATTAACGGTAACAACTATGCCGTTATTTATAAATAACTTATACTTGTCATTTTCTTTATCCAATCTCTTTTCGTTATGGGGCCCACACAAGGCTGCGCCGTCGTACGAATATTCCCCGACAGCAAGAATATTCCACGACCAAACGAATATTCCCCGACAAAATGATTATTTTATAACCACTTGCTTATTTTGCAAAATTTGCACATTTCACCCATAATCAAAGTATTATATCAAATTAACCCCTTATTATTCATAATAATATTTAGAGAAAATTTGATTTTATTCATTAATAAATTGGGGTCTTACAAGTTGAGCTCACCCTTTTTTCTTTATGTTCCATTTTTCTTCTCAGGAGACGAGAATGTAGCGAATACTTGTCGAGGTATGGAATGATGGTTCTAGAAAGTTGTTTAGTAGTTCTCACCATTTTTGTAAAATAATGTATCAAAAATTGTAATGAGGACTTATTTGAGTGTGGATATTGTCTAGAAGACAATATTTGTATTTAAACTTACAGTTTTTATGTTGTATTAATAAAGTTATAGTTATTTCTGTACCATGTTATTGACGACTCAAAATAGGTGATGTATACCTATTTTGGGAGTGTCACATACGACTTCGTGTCATCATAAGACAGGGTTGTGCACATCCACTTGCTGAGTATATCTACAAGCATTACCTATATAATCTTGGTGTTTGATTGAAGTATAACTCTAAATTAGAGACAGTGGAGATAATGATATGTCAAGAGAAGACTCACCATTGAAAAGAATATGATAGTAATCTTCTCATTTGTTTGGGGTCTATTGGGTCAACCAAGGATAATTCTGTGGACATATGATATATATCATAACCTAGACGCATGGGCTCCCATGTACGAAGATTTTCTTGAGCACTTCCCAAATATTCTAATTTCTAAAACAGTTTTTGACTATACCTTTATGTAAGGTGTCATTGTGACGTGCTATCCAAGGTTGGGATGAGAGTCACAGTTGATATATATTTGTATCAAAACTCACAACATATGTGTTGTTGTATTTTGCACGATAATTATTGTAATAAAATTGTACTTATTTTCTATACCATGTATTTGACGACTCATAATGGGTTAGATGGAATGAACCTATTTTGGGAGCGTCACACAGATAATTGGAAATTACTCATTCCAAAGAATACAAGTGTTGTGGGTTTTGCGTCTAGATCCTGTTACCATTTTTCTTGTAGGGAATTAAGATAAACTTTAGTAAAGATGATGTCCAGATCTTATACCAATCTTTTAGATTTGGCATCTGGGAATTTCCCAATAATGGGTCGGGAGCGGAGGCGGTTCCCCAGGGTAATGACAGTCTCTGGGAGTATTTCCGAGAATGATGATGATCAGGCTCATAGTGTTTGCTCCGACAACCCTTCTTCACTTGCTTCAGATAGAATGATGAAGTGAGCAAGCGTTTGACGGTACTAAGGATAGAGATGAATGCATTGACGGAATAAGTTAAATAATGGGCGATTTGCTGGAACTTCAAGAGGTATAGATCTAGAATCCTCAGAAAAATACTCATAGATCTAGAATCCTCAGAAGAATCCTAGTCTATCTAGATCTGTTTTGAATGTTTTTGATTTTTTTACTTTTAATGTTGTCTTTTTTTTTAAGGAAACTATGTTTGATTTTTTAATTGATTAAGATTTAATTTATCTTGATAAATAAATTTAATTTAATGAATGAAAAAATATTTTATTTCTATTAGTTTTTATTATGTTTTTGTTATTTTTAAAAATTTAAAATGTTAAAAATGAGTCAAAAAATAAATTTTTTATTTTTATTTCCATGTCATTGTTGCTGATTGGCCATTTTATTTTTTATTTTTTTTTCTCTTTTTTTTTGCTTTCACGTATAAAAATTTTTGACAGCCTAATTCGACGACCTAATTTAAAAATAATAATTAGTTCAGTGATTTGGAATGGTCAAATCGTTAGTTTTGCCCAAAAAAAATAATAAATTAATGAGCGGGGTAAAGTAGAGCAAGAAGAAAGCATTTAACCCGCTTCTCTATTGCCTTCTTAATCTTCGAAGTGAGAAACCGGAGAGGGAGAAAGCGGACGGAATATCTGCTGTGTACCCTAATCAATGGCCACCAAACTATATATTGTGTAAGTACTTCTAATTACTACTTTCACTCTATTTATTATGTGCTGTGCTTTTATCCATCAATTGCTACTCATAGGCAATTGATCTACCGTGATCTTCATTCGTTGTTATAAATGTTGAAAAATTTGGCTTAAATGATTCACTAATTTTTCTTTTCTAGACTCAATAATTCTGTAGTACTAGTATTTTACTGAAAAGGGAAAAGGGAAAGGAAAGCATTGCCAATAAGATCCAATTTATTGTTTATCTAGCTGCTTTTGTTTTCCTAGATTGCGCTATCTATGTATTTGGGAATATTTATTAAGATGTGATAGGAAAGCTTATCAAGTTGGGGGTAGTTTCTTATTGTGAATAAAGCGGGAGGTTAGGGCTGTACCTGCACACTTGATTTAAATGGACCAGGTTTGGAGTAGGCTTTTCTTTTCATTTATCCATTTTATCTTCTGTATAAATTTTTGTATGTTTGTTCATGCTAATGAATAATGATGACGTGGTTTTAACTAATTGGAAAAGGTTTGGATATTGAAAATTTTTCCTTTTACATTGAAGTTTTGCTGTCACTAGAAGAATCTTTTAGAAAGCATCCGTGAGCACCAATGCTATAGTTTCCCTTTTAGTATGTCAGTATCTAATCATTTACTTTTGGATTCTTACGAGTGACATTACTCAATTATATGATTTAACTGCTATATTATCTTGTAGAAACACACTTTGGAGACTGACTTAGTGGCGACTCCTCTTTGGTGTCAGCACTTGGTCTTACATATGTTTGTGATATCTGAGTTCCTATCTGTTCAGACTTGTACATGAAAAATATGTTCCTAGCTGTAGAGTTTCAGAAGGTATCCATGAGAGTTCAAGGAAGGTTGAGGAGCAACGCAGATGTATAGGTGCCTCGTATGGACAATGTTTGCTAGTTTTTTAGGACTCTCAAGTTGTGGGGTCAGGGGGGCACTGAGATATCCATCACGGTGTCCTTCTATGTAATAATATTACCTTATTTAAGTAGACTGCTTGTAAAGGTAGAGTGGTTTCTATAAAAAAAATCGTCTGAGCGAGAATCTTCCTAAAATATAGGAGATCAGTAGGAGTTGGCTCAAACCCAACACTATCCAAAATTCAAGTAGGGTTAATTTTCCACCTAAATCCACTCTATGCCGACTTAACAGTAAAATCTTGTCCACGTGTTCATTTTCCTGACTGTGAGCCGCCCCATCCTGTTTCCAGCCATATTCTGAATTGTTGTCTCTTTTTATTATTTGGGAAATGTCTCTAATGTTTAAGTAATAAATGTTCTTACTTCTTAGGCTCAAACATTGTCGAGACTATTCTGACAGTCTTACTAATTACAGTGTATCGTGGCCTTGATTCCCTTTCATGGTTGATTAGGAGATATTCTCTTTTGTGTTCTTTGTTTGGAGTTCGTATTAGCTCACTTGGTTATGCATGTTTCTTTACTGATCAGACCATCATTAATCTTGTGTTCTAAAAATTCCCGCCTAGGTCCGCCTAGGCGCTAGGCCCCCTAGTGCTTCACTTAGGTCCAAGTCGGCAAAAAAATCCCTCCAAAAAATTAGACGGTGCCTAGGTGGGGTTTAAGCGGAGAGGTTTTTTTTTTATTTTAATAACTACCCAAAATAAATCTTAATATATTTATTTTTCTAATAATTTACTATATTCATAATACAGGTTGTATCGTATCAAATCACAACAAGAAGTGAACAATATCAAGTCAAAATGGATAATTTTATTATAGTTGTAATTTTTTGAACTTGTACCAACTTCAAATTATATAAATGATGATACTTTTGTAATATTTAGTTTAATTCAATATAATTCTTAAATTTATGTTTAGTTTTTTAAGTTTTAATATTGAATTAAATTATTGAAATTTTAAATTTTATTATTTAATAGCAATCTTGTTTATGAATAAAATTAATATGTTAAAAATGTGTTTGAACTTTGAACAATTGCATGTTTGTGTTTGAACTTTGACATTAGCAATATGGATATGTGTTTGAACTTTAAGCAAAGACCTTTATTATCTTTATTATAGATTGTTTTGCTTTATATTATTGTTTTGTTTGAATAAATGTACGATAAAATATTAAAATTGGTTTAAAATAAAAAATCCCGCCTAGGCTCCCTGGCCGCGCCTCTCGCCTCCCACCTAGCGCCTTTTAAAACATTAATCAGTTGTTTACCTAGTTCTGGTCCCCTTTATTTGAGTGTTGTAGGAGGTGTGAAAAGACCATACCCCTTGTACTGCACGGTGATTGTCAAAGGCTTAATCCCACATTATAATGTTTGGTAACCAAAATTTTGTTAATCTGCTAATGCAATAATGAACCTATTTGTTTTCCTGCTTTTGGGACAGAATACCACTTCAGGTGATAAAGAGTGAAAATATATTCCCTTGGCTGCTATGATGATTATTCTTATACTTCCCTTCTTTCAACAGGTACTACTCTATGTATGGACATGTTGAGAAGCTAGCAGAAGAGATAAAGAAAGGAGCTGCTTCCGTTGACGGAGTTGAAGCCAAATTATGGCAGGTAGATTCTACTTTTTTTTATTCCCCTCCCCCCAAAAAACAAACAAACAAAGAAATAAAATAAAAAAATTACAAGCCTTCATGATTTTTGTTTCCTAGTTTTGTATAATTTGGATAAGGCTTTTCACCATTTTATGCTGATTTTGTTCAGTTAGATGTGTTTCAACCTTATGACGCTCTCTGTATGGTGTTGCAATTTGTAATTTGTCAAATCCAAACTATAATATATGTGACAATATATGTTTTTTGTAATGTATATTGCCAATTCCTCCTTTATATATATATATATATATATATATATATATATATATATATAGTCCGCTTCCTATGCGGCTGATCCGCATGCGGACCACCTTTAGCGATGAACAAAACCGTCGCTAAACCTGTCACCATAGGGTCTAAACCGGATTGTAGCAAAGAGTTTAGCGATGGTTTTGTCCGTCGCTAAAGGTGGTCCGCATGCGGACCACCTGCATAGAAAGCTCTCTGTATATATATATATGGTTAATGATCCATAGCATGTATTTGTTATGGATTAAAAATGAGCAAATACCATCTATACCATCCATAATTATGATCAAGGGCTTAGATTAAAAAAGTCATCCCAGCATCCGCTAGTCCTACTAGTGGACAGCGTTAAAAATATTTTTGGACAATTATATCTCCACGTCCGCTAGTTATACTAGCGGACTGTTTCTCAGTAAACGAATTGGGTGAAACAACAGCCCTAAGTTTTGCATCCAACAATGTTTTGCCCTTGAATTGCTTAGCTGAAAGAAAATACACTAAAAAGCTCAAACCAATTCAGACATTCTGTCTTCCCTTTCCATTGCAGCTGAGTACTCATTTTCCTTCCATTCAGACTATGACCCACTTTATTATTCAAAGTAACGAAAAGCCTTTCCCAAGCTTCTGAATGGAAGAGTACATCTTCCGTCACGAACCAACAACATTTATCCCCATATCCTTTAGATCCTTTAATGTCAACATTGGCAAAACCTCATCATCCACCTCATGTATTTCAAAAACCGGGGAGTACCGTCCCAACCAAACCTTAACTCCATTCCTCTCTATATTACTATTGTTATTATTCCAATTCCTGGCATCAGTATCGGACGGTCCTTCCAATTCAACCCCACCATCGGAAACCCTTGCCCTACTAATCCCTCTTCTGTAAAGCCCCACCTCTCTATCGTGATTCTCGACAGCCAAATTATCCAAAGAGTGAATTGGACTAGTTTCTTTAAGTGGACTATCGGATTCGCCATAGTTTGAATTGCATTTTTGATCCTTGTTATTCATTGTTATGGGGGCAAAATAGACTAGAAAAAATATTAATCTTGTCCGCTAGTTATTCTAGCGGACAACGAGTTATAATTTTTAATCCAGGCCATTGAACATTACTATAGATGGTATAGATGGTATTTGTCCATTTTTGATTCATATATATATATATATATATATATTTGTGTATGTTTGTTTGTTTTATTTTTATGTTAAGTAAACCAATTCATATAGTAATATATTGTGGTATGTATAAAAAATCTTATAGAATTGAGATTACAGTCTTTGAGTTCTCCCATATATTTTTGTAACTTGTAACAATATATATCATGGTTTTCCTCGATGGTTTTGTTCTTGTCTATTCCAGACTACCAATCAATTGAGCTGTCACTGATCATTTCTTGAATACCTTAGGTTGTCGTCCATTGTCATAATCCTTTGTCCATTTAAAGTCATTTCAAGCTTTTACACTAGCTCTCTTTTTATTTGAAAAAAAAGGTACTGACCAGTGACCCTCATTTTGATTGGTTACATTTTAATTCTTTGAACCATAGGTAAATTAGTAATTGCAGTTGATTCGTTACATTTTTGTCAGTTTCATCTCAATACAACATGAAAACGATTAAATTGTCAGAAATCAGAAAGGACCTTTTCAAATGCAATAGTTTAGTAGATGCATATTACGGACTGAGAAAGAATTAAAAAGCGAATAAAATTGAGGAAGACTAATATCCTTGCAGTTCAGTCTGTTCAAAACGTATAGCATTTGTCTTGAAATCATAATATCTTGAGGTATATAGCTATGAATCCAACAGTAGCCTGTTTTGAAGAATTATGCTGGATGTCTTCTCTTCCTGCTTTGATTCATGCATTTCTTGCTACTGTCTTATTTTTTACTACGAGAGGTAGTTTAGCATGAAGTGGAAATCTAAATTATCTTTGTGTGGAACAGGTCCCTGAGACACTAACAGATGAGGTGCTTGGGAAAATGAGTGCACCTCTAAAGAGTGATGTACCACACATTACACCTGCTGAACTTGCTGAGGCTGATGGGTTTGTTTTTGGCTTTCCCACGAGGTTTGGAATGATGGCTGCTCAATTCAAAGCATTTCTTGACTCAACTGGAGGGCTATGGAGAACGCAGCAGCTTGCAGGCAAGCCTGCTGGAATCTTCTATAGCACAGGATCCCAAGGGGGTGGGCAAGAAACTACTGCGTAAGATCCTGCTTGCCAGTTTAAAACCCAAATATTTGAAATCGAGGAAAAGTAACTACTATTGACTTTTTTTCCCTTTGTTGTTTTCCCACAGTTTGACTGCCATTACTCAGCTTGTTCACCATGGGATGATCTTTGTACCCATTGGATACACATTTGGTGCCGGCATGTTTGAAATGGAGAAAGTGAAAGGTGGAAGTCCTTATGGTGCAGGAACTTTTGCTGGTGATGGCTCAAGACAGCCCTCTGAGCTTGAATTGGAGCAGGCTTTCCACCAGGGTAAATTCATCGCAACCATCACCAAGAAGCTCAAGGTAGCTGCTTAAGTTCTATACAACTCAAAAATGCTGCTTGCATTCTTATATTACATTTTATTTTAGTTTTCTGGATCATCAAAATTTTATTTCTGTGGTTGCAAAAGTCTATCCTTGCTTTACTGGATACATCAATTATGCGTTTTACTCGGTACAGTGGTTATCTGTTAATGATAAAATATTTTTTCGTATTCATGTTGGATTTTTGTTTGTCATTATTCAATGCAAATCTATTAGGAACGGAGTTTGTACTGCATCAAGGGAATAAGTAGTAGAATTTTTTGATAGAAAAAACTTGCAGTTGTATTGGATAGCTGAATTTCTGCCTCCTGTGTATTCTTTCCGTCTTTATTTCTTCACTGAGGTAAACCATTATAATCGTAATTTGGCAAGAAAGTTGAGAAAAACATTTTTTTTACTTTAACATAAACCCTCCTGTTTGTGAGGTTTTATTTTGGGGGAACTAGGGAACTAGAGATGGGATGGGAATGGTTTTGTTTATATATATATAGAGAGAGAGAGAGAGAGAGAAAATAATTATATATACAGTTGTGTGGTACACACTCTGGTCTATGGCGACGGTTCACTCGTCGCTATAATTCAAAAAAGTCGTCGTCATAGGCAACTGTGTACTATACAACTGTGTGTGTGTGTGTGTGTATATATATATATATATATATATATATATATATATATATATATATATATATATATATAGTGACACCACTTCTAGATAATTATAATAGCACTTACCTCCCCTCTAGTTTTTTAAATAACAACTAGAACCTCGACAAGTTTTTAGGGTTGACTAAATAGATAAAATTACATATTTATCATTGTATGTTATCAAATTTTAATTCCTAAATAATATATATATATTATTTAATTATCCTTTTTAATACAATATATTTTAATTAGAGTTTTATTTGTAATTAAGACTATTTCATTCAAATTGTTGCATGGTAACTTGTTAAAAAATTAATTTAGTTTAATTAGCACATATTTTTGGATAAGTAACACAATATTAAAATTTTTAAATTAAAATATTAATATAGTTGTTCTAATTAGAGTGATTGAGTTATTAATTTTGTTGAGTATATGTCAAAATTTGGAATGTTTATGATTTTGATTACATTTTTTAGTATACAATTGTTTGTTGTGCAATGTTAAATAAAAAAATATATAATAATATTTATTGTTACCTCTATCTTGTAAAAAGATTTTTCTTTTAATATATTTTTTTCTTTTTTTGAGTAACCACATTTGTCATTTTTACTATAAATAATAATGCCCAAGTGTGACTTATGTTTAGTTTAATATTTGAGAAAAATGATTAATCTAATTTTTAATACTTTTCTTATATGAATAATAAGATTTGTTTTATAATACTCCCTCCGTCCCAGGATAAAAGTCTTGGTGAACTTTTCACGCATATTAAGAAGATGAATGAAATGACAAAATTGCTCATAATAATATGTCATTAATTATTTTTAATGTAGGTGAGAGAGTGACTTTCTAGTTATTCAATTCAAAATATTCTCTCTACATACCTATTAAATTTTGAGAGAGAATTAAAATAAGAAAAGTATGAGATATTTAATGCTACGGACATAATAGGAAAAAATGTATAAAAGTTTGGTTATTAAAGGAAAGTGAACATTTAATATGGGACTAACCAAAATAGTAATAAGAACTTTTATCATGGGATGGAGGGAGTAATAAGTTTGTTTTACGTAAATTCTAATATTTAAAAAAAATAATTATAATGTTTTTTTTGCATTAATTTATAATTTTTATGGGTTTTAAAGTTTTACCTTTTAATTACAAAAATATATATTTGAATGTGACAACCCCAAAATAGGTTCATTCCACCCAACCCATTCTGAGTCGTCAAATACATGGTATAGAAAATAACTACAACTTTATTACAACAATTATCGTGTAAAATACAACAACACATATGCTGTGAGTTTGGATACAAATATATATCAAATGTGACATTGGACACCATCATGTATCAGCACCTCACAAAGGTACCTTACATAAAGGTACAGTCAAAAACTGTTTTAGAAACTAGAATATTTGGGAAGTGCTCAAGGAAACCTTCGTACATGGGAGGCCATGCTTCTAGGTTATTATAGATATCATATGGCCATAGAATTATCCTTGGTTGACCCAATAGACCCCAAAGAAAAACGAGAAGATTACTATTATATTCTTCCCAATGGTGAGTCTTCTCTTGACTTATCATTATCTCCACTGTCTCTAATTGAGAATTATACTTCAAACAAACACCAAGATTATATAGGTAGTGCTCGTAGATATACTCAACAAGTGGATGAGCACAACCCTGTCTTATGATGACACGAGGTTGTATGTCATTAGACATCTTGTATGGTAGTGACGAAACACCCTTCCAACCTTGGGTTTGCATCACCCTATTTTCTTCACCAAATATAACTACTAAATGATGACCATCGTTCTATTCCCTTGTTACCCCCGCTCGACCCAGCTACACTCTTATTACCTGAAAGGAATTGTGAAACAAAAGGGTGAGCACAACTAGCCCAGTAAAGAATATCATGACTAAAGATAAATAAATTATCAATAGTCTTCATCAGTAATAAATCAGAGATTTAGAACATATGATAGATGATAAAAATTTCACCCATAGTTGCAGCGGAACGAGCAATCCATTAGAAGAGTCAAATAGACTATAAAATCTATTATCTTCTCCATGTTAAAAATCCACCAACAATGTTTTATCCCTGTAACATCAATCAATAATTTTGGTCCACAATCATATGAATAACTCATAATCATAACTGTAGTTCTAAATTCCTCTTCTCATCCAGGACGAAGATAATTTTCATCACCTATCTTTACCTGAAACATCAGAGATCATGGTTTCACCAAATCACATTTCCTGTTCATAATCATACTAATAACTTCATCTTTGCACTACGGCCAAAGATATTCATTTGTATCACCAGTTGGTCATATTCATCTCAACATCTGTTCATCTTTGTACTACTGGCCAAAGATATTCAACAACATGTCATCTTTGCACTACGGGCCAAAGATATTCATCAACAATTCATCTTTGCACTACAGGCCAAAGATATTCCTCAACAGTTCATATTTGCACTACGGCCAAATATATTCATCAACAGTTCATATTTGCACTACAGGCCAAATATATTAATATCTCAAAGAAATATATAATCATTTCAGAATTTATATAAACAATAATTATAACCATGTTGATCAATTCACCTTTACACTTAAGCTAAAGATATTCACTTATAAATTCAATGGTCATGATCATATCAGTCAACAAATCAACTTTGCACTACTGGCCAAAGAGAACCCATAGTCATGATCATACCAGAAATCTACCCATCTTTACACTCAAGTTAAAGAGAAATATCATCATTAGGGTTATAAAAATGTTATATATGATAATAAAATCAATATAATCAACATATAGATTTAATCTCAAGAGTAATATTCATAAACCAACTATAATTTGGTTAGAAAAAGAGAATAGTAACTCGTGAATAGTATCTCGTGAATAGTAAATCATGAATAGTAATTCATTAATAGTAAACTCGACACAAAAAGGTAAAAATTTCACAATAAAATACATACCAATATTTTGGTATAATAATATTGAAAGAATAATATTTCTTAAGCTTATAAACAATTTATTTTAATTGTTTATACTTTACTAAATAATACATTTAATCATCTTAAAATGCCAAACTCATAAGATTTTATCACCAATAATCAAAATTCTCATCAAAAATCTACATATACCTCATATATGATTCTCAAGCCATAAAATTATATTTTTTAATTTTCTTACTTCACATAACATATTTAATTCATTTACTCGTAACTAGACCATTTTTATAAAAAATACCAAATCAGTTCCAAAAATATTTTTTTTCTGAGATTTAGCAGAATATAGTCCTATATTGAACATATATTTTTCTCAGAATTTTTAAAATTCATTTACTATTTTTCATATGGCCAAAACTGCCAAATATTTAGATATTTATCAAAAATTATACTTTTATCCAAAAATTCTGAAATTCACAGAGTATACTGATATTATATAGATATACTTCCAATAAAAATTTCATCAATTTTGGAGTTAACCACAAGGAGTTATAAGCGATTACTTTTAAAATAGTCTTTTCCCGTAAAATTCATAACTCTTAATCTATACATTCAAAAATCACCATTTTTGGATACAATCAAGAAAACTCATCAAAATATCATTTTAAATTTTTCCAGAATTTTTGAAGGTCAGAAAAATTACGAAACTGAAAAACATAACAACCCTTAAAATCTCTTACTATCCCTTACCTCAAAAGTACGGTATTTCTGACTGGAATGCAGAGCCGAAGGAAACTTACACTGAATAGCAACTCTCAAAGTATCTAAATACTCACAAAATATGCTTCATAATATAGAGAGAGAAAGAGAGAAAGCTTATGTTTCTAGTGTGATTTTCAATTCTAACTTAGCCCTCTACTTATAGGAAAATGTTAGCACGCCGAAGCAGACTTAACCTGCAACCTGATGGCTTTATCTGCTACTATTCTCACCCACCACATTTGAATAAAAATCTCAGCACATTTCTTCACCAACCAAGAGTGGGACCCACCAATTCTAGAATTTTTCACCAAAATGATTAACTCCGAAAATTCAACAATTTCTGAACCAGTCATCTCGTAAAATTCATAACAAATTATACGTTCATTTTTAACGGTTCAAAATTTGTGGGCATATACTCAACTTATATATGTATAACATATCCAAATATTAGCACGATCCAACGGTCGGATTAAAAATTATAACACTCGCAAAATATCTCAAAAATTCTAATTTGATTTTCAATACCTCCGTTCCGACAAAAATACAGATAAAACACCTCAACATTAACTCATTCATTTCTAACTCCAAAAATATATCCCTCATTTATATCCACATAAAATAAATATTTCCTTATCATATGAATCAATAATTAATTATTCACAGATAATATTACAGAATCATATTTATGACAACCAGGCCGTTCCCAGGAAAGAAGGGGCTTTTCAATAAGGATTTATCCTTATTGGCGCGCAATTAGGTGACCAAACCTCTCCTTAGACAGAACTTTCTAGACATTACCAATAATGTTATCTAATAATATTATTCAAATAATATGAATTATTGATCTGATAATGGGAAATACTATGCAGTGACAATTATTGAACAACAATAATATAAAATTTCAACGTAGCAATTATTGAATCAATAAAATAAAATATTGAACAGTAATTACTGTAACAATTATTGAGTAGTGCCTTCTTAAGTAAGAATCAATAATTTCAAAAATACTGTGCAATACTGTGTGCTACTGTGCAATAACGCGTATTACTGTATTTTAACCACCGGGTATTTCAACAGTATTAACGGTAACAACTACGCCGTTATTTGTAAAAACTCAAATTTACCATTTTCTTCATCCGACAGTTATTCGTTATGGGGCCCACAAATAGCTGCGCCGTCGTACGAATATTCCCCGACAGAAAGAATATTCGACGACCAAACGAATATTCCCTGACAACAATGATTATTTTATAACCACTTGCTTATTTTCAAAAAAAATTCACATTCCACCCATAACTTTAAACTTTTATCAATTTAACAATTTACTGAATAGTAATTATAAGAAAAATTGAATACTTTTATTTCATAAAATTCGGGGTCTTACATTGAATGTATATTACGTAAATTTTAATCTTTAAAAAATTTAATTAGCAAAAAGTGTATGACTTTATTTTTCTGATAAAATGAATATTTATTATTTATTAACATTTAGGTTATTTATTGCACAAGTTCATAATTTAATTAATTAGATCAAGTTAAGTAAAAATTATAATATACAAATTTATATTTAGTGGATATATTAAATATTATAACTTGAATAGTATATTAGACATTATATTAAAAATACTTTTAGATATTAATTGGTCAACTACACTATGGGTAGTGAATGTTATATATTGTAGACTAGAGGGGTACTGACTGTTACAACGAAAAGACAAATGATTGAGAAATATATCTCACTTGCTAAAAGCAAGAAGAAATCTTCAAGTGAAGATGAACGATTCGACCCAGGCCAATATTCCTTACAAAAAATCTTTGATAAGGTTAATGAAAGGCATAAGGAACCAACTCTTAAAGAGTTACAGGGTTTAATCACAAATCTACAAGCTAATAGCGATGCTCGTGAAGTTGACATAAGTGATCTAAAAAAAGAGATCAAGCAAATTAAGAAAGATATTCGTTGGTTAAAAGGCAAAAATGATAAAGGAAAAGAAAAAATGGAAGATGCTAGCCCATCGATTATCACAGAAGAAAGCGAAGATGAAGGTGATGAGGTGTTTGAGTTTTCTACTCAAGATCATAGAATTATCCCCATTGAGTCACAAAGTCTAAAAGAGTTTAGCACGAAAGGATTAAAAATTAATCTAATCGATAGAATTATCACCCAGAAATGGTATGTTCAGATTACTATCATTATTGATGATGAATTCTCAGTTACCACTGAAGCCTTAATTGATTCAGGCGCAGACTTAAACTGTCTTGCAGAAGGATTAGTTCCTTCAAAATACTATTCCAAAACAGCTCAAATGCTGAGTACGGCTGATGGTACACATCTAAACATTGATTACAAACTATCAAATGCTGTGATTTGTAACAATGGAGTTTGTTTAAAACTTTAAAAGATAAGCAGGCGAGTTTTGAAAAGAAGGAATGTCAACTACAGGATTTACGTTATCACGGCTTAACCAGAATAGCCTTTTAAAACAACCAACATATCCTGAACAAAACTCAAAGCTCAATCTTAACAGTATTTAAATATGGTGTTTAAAACAAAATGAGCAAATTTAAAACTCCAGCAATTTATAAATGAATAAGAAACTTTTATCTTCAATTACAAAATAAGGTTTGACTTTATTTCTGAACCTCGTTATCAAGGAGTTAACCATTTACTTAAACGTAAAGAAGATTTTTTATTTTTTCTTAAGCAAGAGCTTGAGATTAAAAAGATTGAAGTATATCTTAAAGATGTTAAGTTCAAGCATAAGCTTAAAGCTTATCAAGAGGATTTGGGTAGAGAAATATGCTCTACAGATCCTACAGCTTTCTGGAATCGTAAAAAGCATGTCATCTCCCTTCCGTATATTGAGGGATTTAATGAGAAGCTCATTCCAACTAAAGCGAGGCCCATTCAAATGAATGAAAGGTTTTTAAAGCTTTGTCAGGAAGAAATTAACGATCTCTTAAAAAAGGGATTAATTCGAAAAAGCTACTCTCCCTGGTCTTGTTCGGCTTTCTATGTTGAAAACGCTGCTGAAATAGAACGAGGAGTTCCGAGATTAGTTATTAACTATAAACCTCTAAACAAAGTTTTGAGATGGATTAGGTATCCAATCCCAAACAAGAGGGATTTATTAAATCGATTGCTTAAAGCAAACGTCTTCTCTAAATTTGATATGAAGAGTGGATATTGGCAAATTCAAATTAAAGAGGAAGACAAATATAAAACAGCTTTCACAGTGCCCTTTGGACACTATGAATGGAATGTCCTAGGCTTTGGCCTAAAAAATGCTCCCTCTGAGTTTCAAAACATTATGAATGAGATCTTTAATCCATTTATGGACTTTATGATTGTCTATATTGATGATGTTTTGGTTTTCTCAAAGGATATTGACCAACATTGGAAACACTTAAATGTGTTTAAAACTGCGGTAAAAAGAGAAGGTCTAGTTGTCTCAGCTAGCAAGATGCAGTTATTTCAAACCAAGATAAGATTTCTAGGGTTTGAAATATCTCAAGGAAAGTATATCCCTATTGATAGAGCTATTGCTTTTGCTGATAAGTTTCCTAATAAAATTTTAGATCAAAAGCAATTACAAAGATTTTTGGGAAGTGTTAATTATATTAGAGACTTCTACGAAGATCTAGCAGTTGATGCTGCTCCTTTGTACAAAAGGCTAAATAAGAAGCCTTCACCATGGTCTGAGGAATGTACTCAGGCTATTATAAACATAAAATCTAGGGTTAAGTCCCTGCCATGTTTACATTTTACTGATCCTGATGTCCCTAAGATTGTAGAGACCGATGCCTCGGATGAAGGATACGGAGGAATTCTTAAACAGATTAAAGACTCTAAAGAAGTCTTAGTTTGTTTTGTTTCGGGAAAATGGAATAATGCACAAAAGAATTATTCCACTATTAAAAAAGAAATATGTTCAATAGTTTTGTGCATTAATAAATTCCAAGGAGATCTCTTAAATCAGAGATTTCTTCTTAGAATTGACTGCAAATCTGCTAAAGAAGTTCTGGAAAAAGATGTTAAAAATATAGCTTCTAAACAGATCTTTGCTCGTTGGCAGGCTTTATTATCAGCCTTTGATTTTGATATTGAATTTATCAAAGGAGATTCTAATTCTTTGCCAGATTTCTTAACCAGAGAATTCTTACAAGATACTCCTAACCTTTGTGTGTTAAATCTTGTTAGGTCTCCAAGAAGATCAGCCAAACCAGCTATGGAAAGACCCAATTCGGACTACCTTAAAGGACAGTCTTCAGGTTCCCAGAAGCAGCAAAATAAAGGTAAAGCCCCCGAGCTTAAAGCTCAAGCTGAAACTCAGTACATTGAAACCTTAATCAGAGAGGTTACTGACATTGAAGATGTAGACGCGGTTAGATCTCCTGAGCAGATAGCAGACCTCTATCTGTCCTATTCTCATGATCTACCAGTTTACCTCCCTAAAACAAGGGAGTTTTTTGAAAAGATTCTAGTTGAAACCGGTTCTATCAAAGTTTCTCATAAGCCGCGTGATAAATATATATATATATATATATATATATATATATATATATATATATATATATATAAAGAATTAAAAGGAAAAACTTTCCGTTCCCTTACATCCAAAACAAAAATCATGATGCCATTCGGGAATTAGTGCACCAACACTTGGTGTATTCTAAAAAGTTGAGTTGTGCAACAAAAAAATAGACATAACAACATAGTTTGTAAATAAATAAAAATATATAGATAATTAATTGGTATGTTTATGTTTAGTCGCTACAATTTTTTTTGATAATATAAATATTTTTTGAATTAACAGAAAAAGTAAATTTGTCTTCACAAAGAATCACATGGCAAATGGGCTGGTATTATAAATCCATACGGGGTGCCCCTACCCAGCCCAATCCGGTTTAAAAGCAAACCCGCTACTCACAGCTGTCTGTCTCTGAATCAACTACTAGTGACTAACGGAACAAAGATTGGTGAATCCAATCTTTCTGACACGCTCTTCAAGGGTTGATGAATATAAACATTTATCTAACCACGGAGCATGTGGTCCAGTGGGTATGAACTCGGACTTTCCATGTGAAGCCCAACTCGTTCATTTGGTTGGGTGGGGTTGAAGCGCTATGCCATTGGAATTTGGAGCTCCTGCTTCAGCCAACAATGTACTCCACCCCACCAGAAAAGGAAGATAAAGATTATTGTAAGACACACCCTATCCTCTCTTTGGGAACTGACCCCTCTTTTCGGATCGATCAAGATTCAAGTACTATTATAGTAAAAGGCCTATATATATATATATATAATTTTTTGAAAAATAATATATAAATTCCGAATATTTTTATCGACTATTTAATTGTCATAAATACATATTAGTGATAATCTTTTTGAGAAATGTATAATAAATATTATGTGTTAATAAACATCGCAATCATAAGTTGACACCGCAATACTCTTGTAAAAAGGTAACTTAAAACTAAGACCTACCTTCCCATCATAAGTAAAATAACCTTCATGCATAGATCGAGAATTCAACTTTTGACAAATTAAAGAGTTCTTGATCCCTCAACAAATTGTTGCGTGTCAATAGAAATAGTAGTAATATCCCAAAAGAAGTATATAATCATGTCTTTTTCCTAAAGAATCTTGACGCTAAGAGAAACAATCCTACTCACATTTTCCAAATCACGTTCTCTTCTTTCCTTTTCTCCATAACCAAACAAGAAAGATGAAGGTCTAACTAACTATAGATTTTTTTACTCTTATCTGATAATACTCCGTCTAATCCAAAATATAATAATAATAAAGTATATAGACTTTTAAATGTCAAATTAAAATATCTTAGAATTTAAATTTAATATGAATTAATTAATTTAATTTTAAACAGTATAATTAAAATATTATAAACAAACTAATAATATTATCGATTACAAAATTTATTGTTTTAAATGAATCAAATTAGTTTAGTTTTGGAACGGAGTACGTAAAACATTAGTATTTCTAGATTTAATTCTCCCTAATTCTAAATTTAATGCTATCTATTTGTTTAATTCTAGTCATTATTGCCGCGTTGTTTTCCACATTACGAACAGAGATTTAATCATGGTATGACTCAGTAATTCGCTAATCCACCATCCTATGATCAAAACTTTTATTACTATAAGCTAAGCTAAGATTATTTTGTTTGCAATGATGAGATTGGACTTACTATTAGTTTTAAGTCTTTTGTTTTAAAAATTTTACTCGGGATTATTAGTATAGATATAACAAAATAAATGGAAAGAGAGCTTATTTAATATCATATTCATTCCGATATTATAATTATTATTACTATTTGGGATTAAAATTTATGGATAAAATTAACAATATTTACTTTTTTTTTATAAAAAATAACCTGTGTATATTATGGTAAATAATTTAGATAGATAGCAAAACTTGTGGGAGAATACTACGGTTGCCCTAGAAGATAAGACATTTATAATATTGTACTTTACAGTCATATAGTTGTATGATTGATGTAATGCTTAATTAGATGCCTTTGTTTTGTAGTACTGTGTTCATTTATATTTATATATGCTTGCAAGTAAATATAATTAATGTTGCTTAAGAATTATATATAGAATTTTAGTATTTAAAGTAGATAGATGATGAAAAGCTACAGGAACCAATTATTCGAATATATATATATATATATATATATATATATATATATATATATATATATATATATATATATATATATGGCTTAAATATAATTTACTATATTAAATTATAAGCTTCCACTTCGGTGATTCACCTTTCAATTTTGTCAATTAGATGATTGAACTATCAATTTTTTCCGCTTTAATTCAATTAAGTCCGCCACGTCACAAATTGATGTTGTGGCTCGCTGACTAGACACATTTGTGCTGATGTGTACTAAAAAAAAATTAAGTTTTTAAAATTTTTTATTATATCAGAGGGCAAAAATATAAATAAACAAAAAATAGTATAATAAATGATTAAACAAATTAAATAACTAAAGCTATTATTTACTGCATCTCCCCCATTCCAAATCATGAATAGACCCACAACGGTTCACCATTATCGGAGGCTTGAATCCTTTGAATATTCGATTATTCAGTTTTCACTATATATCAATGCAAGCACCTCAACCAAAATAAAATCAACTCCTTCAATCCAATTCTCCCCCTAATCTATCGATTCAATTCTCTTCTCTGCTAATTGGAATAATTTATCAATCTCGAGCTCCGTCATGGTGGTAGCTTTACTAGACCTGACAACTCAAGCCAAAACCCTAATTGTCGCCACAGCCTCGCCCAGATCAAGCTGTTTTCGTCGGCAATTGAACTCGTCAATCACACTGAAGGGCTTGTCAGAATCGCTCAACCTTAACAAATTTTTGAAAGAAATCTCATTGAGTTCGCTGCCAATGGCCACCTGTGCATGGGCAAGCCAGTCGTTGGTGACGACACCGTGGTGAGGGGCCCTAGTCTGGTAATAGGCAAAAATGTTAGGGTTAGGGTTTTGGAGGGTTTCAGCCATGGAAGAAGTGGGGGAAGTTGGAGATAAAAGACGACTCTCTGGTTTAGAGACGACGTCGTTCATATATCTTCGCCGGCAACCATGGCGTGGGCTGGAAATCTGGGCTGACAGGGGTGTTGATTTGTTTGGTTTGATTTGGTGAACCTTGGTTGATTAATGGACAATTCTTGACTGAATAAATGTGTTATGGGTTTCATCTTGTTTGGGACGCCTCAGACGCCGTTGGGTCTGCTTCCGATTTCTCGACTGTATCCTGACTAGCTCAGGTGGGCTTCCTCGGTTGTAGTCTGAATTTTTTGTTAGGGCTTGGAGGCGGAAGGCCGGACCAATCTTCTCTGCCGCCTTGGCCACAATTGAAGATGCCATTAGATCAGTATGTGATCACTTGTAGGAAATTATATTTAAGCCATCATTTATTATACTATTTGTTAATGGTTTTTTGTACGTTTATTTACATTTTTTCACCTTCTAATATAATAAAAAAATTGAAAATTTAATTTTGTTTTAGTACAAATTTGTCTAGTCAGCGAGCCACGTCATCAATTTATATTTAATTGAACTAAAGTGAAAACAATTAATAATTCAATTATCTAACTGACAAAATTGAAAGGTAAATCACCGAAATGAAATATGTCATGTAGTTTAAGATAATAAATTATATTTAAGCATATATATATATATATATATATATATATATATATAACTGTGTAGTACACAATCGTCTATGTCGACGATTTTTCTAAAAATATATATATAATAAGTAGTGTCCTTTTATAATTTTTACTAATCTCATTAATAGGTTTCATAATAATAATTAAATTATCGCAATATACCGCAACAATCTTAAAATTTTGACAATTAAAATGTTACTTCATATAGCTCAAGCTAGGATTCTCTATATGTTGCAAACTTTTTACTACTATATATCATAGAATTAATAACCCATGCAAACTTATTTGTTGCAATTTTTCACATTCCAAACTTATTCTTATTGCTTGATTCGAATTTTTTTTGCTAAGTCTCTCTTGTTTTTATTTTCAGATCGCGCTTGATATTGTTTTGGAGAAAAACAAGCGAGGAGAGAAATTAGAAAGAAAAAAAAATTCAAACTTTAAATAAGCTAAACATTAATTAAGTAAAACCGCTCTCACACCCACAGCATTCTGACAAAAAAATAGCAATAACATAATTAAATGCTAATAAGTCACTGTCTTATATTGTCAGAATTTTAAGGCAGAATCATCCATTTAACTATGTTTGAAAGCCAACCATATTAAAAAAATAATTATGTATAAAGAATATTCCATAGCGAAGTGAAAAGTTTTTAAGTGATTATAATTAATTAATACGTAACTCTTAAATTGAGGATGAAAGCAAAACCGATAGTCAAATTATAGCAATTTCTTAATTAGCTAATACATGATTGTGTGTGTGTGAGAGAGAGATGGGAAATATGTTTAATTATCTTCCAATGGAAGCATTTGAATATGAGCATTTGGATGAAAAGCACAAAAAGAATGGCTGATAGCTCCTTTACCTACAATATCCCTCCACATCATTTATATATATATATATATATATATATATATATATATATATATAAACGAAAAAGGAGGAAGAGGAGGGGAATGGTTTGGGCCACAGTAGTCTGACTTCCACTAACATACGAGTGTGTATATATTCCAAACATATATAAACATATATATCAAAAGTGAGATTTCCAATCAAATGATATACTATATATCTAATTCCCTATACAGTCCCACCCTCCCTCTCCCTCCCTCCTGTTCTGGGATTCAATTATTCCCTTCAATTCTTTCCTTCCTTTTTACTTTTAAACTAAAGTTATACAGCTAGTGCTCTCTCTCTCTCTCTCTCTCTCTCAAGAGATTCAGCAGCAACAACAACAAATTAAAAGCAGCTTGTTTATACTAAGAAAATAAATTCAGCTACAAACGACGAATTTTCTCTATATTAATATATGCTTTCTATAACATACATAATCTTCTAGCTCATATTCCTAACCAGTTTGCTTTAATCACAATTAATTCTTCAATTATTACAACGCTAAATATATTCGCATAGCTAGCGCCAATGGTCCCTATTTATATATATAATACTCGGCCAAAGCAGCTGCATCATGTTGCCTGTCCATGGCCCAACAGTACTCACCTCTCCTTTAAAGAAAGCTTCATACCCTTTTGATCTTTCTCATTCACCATTTTTTTTCTTCTCTCTTTCCTTTCCATCCATTTGCACGGTTCCAGTGTGTTCTTTATATGTCCTGTCATTCCCCACTTGCCTAGGGTTTTATACAAGACGTACGATATATAGTTATGTTGCGCGCAATGCGTAAAGTCAATTCTTGGTCCTCCATCTTGATCAATTAATTATCTGAAAGTTCCTCCAAATGTAGGGTTCCAAAAATCAACTGTGGTCTCATGAGTGACCGGAAATGTGCTTGAAACCGGTACAAGACATAGCCCTCGACTTCTAAGATCTTGCTTCGCCCCTTCTGGATCCTTAGATTTATCACAACTCTGCATGCATGCATGACTACATGATTAATTCTCTGAATTTAATTCCATGAAAATAATCAAATATACGTACTAATTCCTTCTTGCCGAAAGTAGAGAGTACGTAATAAAAATGTCTTAAGTATATGTGCATGTCCTAGGAAAACCTGATAAAGTATACATGAAGAGGAAAGTCAAAAAGTCAAATAGATGAAGAATTAAAAAACTTAAATAATAATCGTTCAGCTAAAATGTATTAATTATTATATATTTACAGTTAATCAATGCGCGGGATCAGGAATTAAACAAAGAAAACTTTATACCTGTTGTTGGATGACCGGAGCTCCACTTTTCATGTATGGGTCACTTAAAACCTGTCAATTAGGAGCAAAAATTAATTAATGGTTAATATTTTTGAATACATTTTTGGTATTTTACTCACATATATATCGAGTGTAATTAACTTTTTTTTTTTGTTGCATGAAAATTTCATAAAACCAATCATTACAAAGGTGGTGATTATGAACATTAATTACCCTGACTTGTTCATGGAGGAACTTGATGTATTCAATAGCTTCAGATAGCACTGATGCCGTATCCGTCTGAAATGAAACAATATAATTAACATGATTGAGGATATATATATATATATATATATATATATATATATATATATATATATATATATATATATATACTACTCATCTCAATCAAAGTAGCTTTTGTATATAAATTCAGAAATATAATCATCTCTCACTATACTCATGTGTGCCAAAGTGTGAGTAGTTGTAAAGGAAAATTCACAAGCAAGTTTAGTTACCTTTCCAAAAGGTGAAACTAATTGTTGGAGCGCAGTGATTCTGTCCCCCATTTTCTCTTTCCTCACCTAATACAAACAACATTAACATAAAATTTAATTTCATCTTTTGGATCGGATAATATATGTATGAAGAGGAGTTAAAGAAGCTTAGCTATAGCTTAAAGCAGCTAGCTAACTAGCAAGCTGAGCTCCCTCTTGCGAAAAAAGTTGTTTCAAGTAATGTACATGTACCTTAAAAGCTGGCAAAGTTGATGGTGTTTCATTCCGAGGCCTTTTCGTTGATGCGTCACTGCTACTACTTTTCTGTTGAAAAAAATAGAAAACTGAAACATTAATAATTATATATGCTAGCTCCCAATTAAAAAGTTGAAATCCTAGCTAGTTAACTAGCTAATTGTGATAAGATTACGTACCTTGGGTTTTTCATCAAGAGTTGATGAGGGTAATTGCATTTGTAGCGAAGGTAATATGTTTGGTCTCATGACATCAGCTGCTGCGGTGTTGGATGCATTCCAGAAGGGAGCGTTGTTGGAGAAGTGTAACTGATTTTGGGGTTTAGACGTGGACGACCATGAATTAGAATTAGGCTGAAATATATGATCAGCTGCTGATGATGATGAAGAGTTAATGTCATAGCAAGATGGATAGGAATAATTATTTTGCATGGACGACCGACTATCAAAAGTACTAGTGGTAGAGTTTTGTTGTGGCTGATTCATTTCGTATCCTAATAATCCTGGTAACATACTAGTTGAAGGGTTATTTTGATAGTGGTGTACTGGTGATGAATCCATCTGATGAAAACTAGTGGTGCTACTTTCACTTGGGCTCAGATGATGATGATGATGATGTTGTTGACTACTATTACTAATTAACTGCGATTGATCTAATGAAAATCCTCCTCCTCCTTCTCCTCTACGGCTTGCATCTTCCTCAGAAGTAGTTCCGGCCGAATACATGATCATCTTGTTGTTTGATATTCTGGGCCACTGCTCTTGTTGAAAACTACTTGTGGTATTAGAGCTCAAGTGATCTTCTTGAAGCATCATCCTGAAACTGCTCTCATCACCTTTTTCACTACGCCTGTCCAGAATAGTATCATTAATTCAATCTAACTAATTTTCTCTATCTCGATATATATATATATATATATATATATATATATATACAAAAAAATAATAAAATAATAATAATAATAATAATAATAATAATAATAATAATAATAATAATAATGGACTTACAATGATAAAGGTTGGTTCCAATGATCTATGGGTTGAGAGGAGAGACCTAAGCCCATCATCTGTAAATTGGGATCTGTTAATACTAGGGTGTCATGATGAGGGTCTTGTTGCAGCTGCTTACTGTGAGTAATAGTATCTTGGAATGGTATTGGGGTGCCAGAAGCGGAGGCAGAATCAATTGAATTAGACGACCTGGGTTCCACTACTTGTGTCGGCCACCCATAATTACCACTAGTTCCCACAGTTCTATTTAGTGCGGTAGATGATGGCGGCGAAGATCCACTCTCGAACCTGCTGCTGCTTGTGGTGGTGGTTGATTTCGTTGATTCCCACCAGTTTCCGCTGCCCAACTGGAATTCATCCGCCATGCCCTACCCTCTCTTCTATACGTACGTAAGCGATCTCTAGCTAGCTCTTTCCTTTAATTGGAATTGCAGCAGCGCGTCTGTCTACAGATTCTCTTCTCTTCTCTTTCTCTTCTCGGGGGCTTGCTAGTAAGCTAACTTTGTTTTGGTTGCTCTCTTAAGTAGTAATTGTAATGAAATGAAAACAATTTGCTGCATCACAACTATTATTTATATCAACTAGGATAGGAGCAAGTGTCCAAATCTCCCATCTTATCCTTGTCTCATTTTTTGTCCCATGCTATATATATATATATATATATAGCATAATTAACTATGTATTGTCGTCAGGTATATTGGAGTTATGTATTTATAATTAACTTTTTAATTGTAAGTATTTCTCGCACTAATATTTGAGATAAAATAATATGAGACCGAGAAATTAATAATATTAAATTTTGAATTCGTTGGAAAAAATGACTTGAAACCATTTGAGAATGAATAAATCTTTACATACTAATCATTTACAAACAAATTCACAATTGGTGGAAGAAATGACTAGATTTTTTACTACAATAATACTAGATGGCCCAAATCTTATGATAAAAAATCTAATTGTTTTCTATTAATTATGAATTTGTTTGTAAGTTGATAGTATATGTCAAGATTTACTACAAGAATCACCGGGAGGAATTAACAGGAGATCGGTATGACCAGAATTTGGTTGACTTTTAATTAGAGTGATTGTGATTAGAAAAAGTAAAGTTGATCCTGAAATCAGATACCCCTTGCCCTTTGCTTACCTCACTTTAAATAAAATGATGTTATATATATATATATATATATATATATATATATATATATATATATATATATATATATATTCTTTTCTTTAACCGTACTTGTAACGAATTAGGATACTCTCAATTTGAAATGAATTGGAGAGTTCATTTAATGGTTCAGATTTAAAATGTGTTGGAATGTGACATCATAATAATGATGAGAGAGATGATGATGGGGAATATACAAAAAATAAAGACTCCATTTCGAAGATCCTATTCCACTTGTAACAGGGATCCATGCTTTTAGTTTTATTCTGTTTTTCAATCCTTCACAAATATATATATATATATATATATATATATATATAGGGAATCCATCCATGACAACCGGTTGTTGGGAACAACCCAAAAAGTCAAGGCACAACAGCTTGTAGCGGCTGGATAAAAAGTCTAAGGCACAACAACTTGTTGTGCCTGAGACAATTAAATTGGGACATCCCATTTTAATTGTCCTAGGCACAACAGCTTGTAGCGGTTGGAGTAACTTTCTTTTTGGCACTTGTCTTCTTTTACCACTTTGATTATTAATACTAATTACTATTATATTAATATTTTGTAATATTAATATTTATAATATTTATATTTATAATATTAATATTAATAATAATATTTTGTAATATTATTAATTAATACTATTATATTAAATACTAATATTACAAAATATTGTATTAATATTAATTTTATAAAATATTGTATTAATAATATTACAAAATATTGTTATTAATATTAATATTATAAATATTACAAAATATTATAATATTAATATTAAGTATTAATAATATTACAAAATATTATTTGTAACGACCCCAAAATAGGTCCATTCCACCCAACCCATTCTGAGTCGTCAAATACATAGTACAGAAAACAACTACAACTTTATTACAACAATTGTCGTGCAAAATACAACAACACATATGCTGTGAGTTTGGATACAAATATATACCAAATGTGACTCATGTTCCAACCGTGGACATCACCTCACAATAACACCTTACATAAAGGTATAGTCAAAAACTGTTTTAGAAATTAGAATATTTGGAAAATGCTCAAGGAAACCTTCGTACATGGGAGGCCACGCGTCTAGGTTATGATAGATATCATATGGCCACAGAATTATCCTTGGTTGACCCAATAGACCCCAAAGAAAAACGAGAAGATTACTATCATATTCTTCCCAATGGTGAGCCTTCTCTTGACTTATCATTATCTCCACTGTCTCTAATTGAGAATTATACTTCAAACAAACACCAAGATTATATAGGTAGTGCCCATAGATATACTCAGCAAGTGGATGAGCACAACCCTGTCTTATGATGACACGAGGCTGTATGTCATTAGACATCTTGTATGATAGTGGCAAAACACCCTTCCAACGTTGGGTTCGCCTCACCCTATTTTCTTCACCAAATATAACTACTAAATGATGACCACCGTTCTATTCCCTTGTTACCCCCGCTCGACCCAGCTACACTCTTATTACCTGAAAAGAATTGTGAAGCAAAAGGGTGAGCACAACTAGCTCAGTAAAGAATATCATGACTAAAGATAATTAAATTATCAATAGCCTTCATCAATAATAAATCAGAGATTTAGAACATATGGTAAATGATAAAAATTTCAACCATAGTTGCAGCGGAACGAGCAATCCATTAGAAGAGTCAAATAGACTATAAAGTCTATTATCTTCTCCATGTTAAAAATCCACCAACAATGTTTTATCCATGTAACATCACTCAACAGTTCCTTTCCACAATCATATGAATAACTCATAATCATAATTGTGACTATAAATTTTTCTTCGCACCCAGGACGAAGAATATTTTTATCACCTGTCTTTACCTGAAACATCAAAGATCATGGTTATACCAAATCACAGTTCCTGTTTATAATCATACTAACAAATCCATCTTTGCACTACGGGCCAAAGATATTCATCAACAAACCATCTTTGCACTACGGGCCAAAGATATTCAACAACAGTTCATCTTTGCACTACAGGCCAAAGATATTCATCAACAGGCTATCTTTGCACTACAGGCCAAAGATATTCATCAACAATTCATATTTGCACTACAGGCCAAATATATTCATATCTCAAAAAAATATATAATAATTTCAGAATTTATATAAACAATAATTATAACCATGCTGATCAATTCACCTTTGCACTTAAGCTTAAGATATTCAATTATAAATTCAATGGTCATGATCATACCAGTCACAATTCAACTTTGCACTACAGGCCAAAGAGAACCCTAGTCATGATCATACCAATAATCTACCCATCTTTACACTCCAGTGAAAGAGAATTTCAACATCAGGGTTATAAAAATGTTATATATGATGATAAAAATAATATGATCAACATATAGTTTTAATCTCAAAAGTAATATTCGTAACTCATGAATAGTAACCCCGACACAAAATATAAAAATTCTACAATAAAATTCATACCAATATTTCGGTATAATGATATTGAAAGAATAACATTACTTAAATTTATAAACAATTTATTTTAATTGTTTACACTTTACTAATTAATGTATTTAATCATCATAAAATGCCAACTCTTACAATTTCATCATCAATAATCAAAACCCTCATCAAAAATCTGCATATACCTCATATAGGATTCTCAAGTCATAAAATCCTATTTTCTAATTTTCTTTCTTCACAAAACATATTTAATTCATTTACTCATAACTAGACCATTCTCATGAAAAATATCAAATCAGTTCTAAAAATATTTCTTTTCTGGGATTTAGCATAATATAGTCCCATAGTGAACATATATTTTTCTCAGAATTTTTAAAAGTCATTTACTATTTTTCATATGGCCAAAATAGCCGAATATTTAGACATTTATCAAAAATTATACTTTTATCCAAAAATTCTAAAATTTACAGAGTATACTTCTATCATATACATGTACTCCCAATAAAAATTTCATCAATTTTGGAGTTAACCACAAGGAATTATAAGCGGTTACTTTTAAAATAGTCTTTTTTCATAAAATTCATAACTCTCAATCTATACATCCAAAAATCACCATTTATGGACACAATCAAGAAAACTCATCAAAATATCATTTCAAATTTTTTTCATAATTTTTGAAGTTCAGAAAAATTACGAAACTGAAAATCATAACAACCCTTAAAATCCCTTACTATCCCTTACTATCCCTTACCTCAAAAGAGCAGTACTTCTGACTGGATATCGGATATGATGCTGAAGGAAACTTGCACTGATGAATAGCAACTCACCAAGTATCTAAAAACTCACAAAATATACTCAATAATCTAGAGAGAGAAAGAGAGAAAGCTTATGTTTCTGGTGTGATTTTCAATTCTAACTTAGCCCTCTATTTATAGGAAAATTTTGGTAGGTTTGACCTGCAACCTGATGGCTTTACCTGCTACTATTCCCACCCACCACATTTGAAATATAATTCAGCACATTTCTTCACCAACCACAAGTGGGGCCCACCAATTCTAGAATTTTCCACCAAAATGATAAACTCCGAAAATTCAACAATTTCTGAACCAGTCATCTCGTAAAATTCATAACAAATCATACGTTCATTTTAACGGTTCAAAATTTATGGACATATACTCAACTTATATATGTATAACATATCCAAAAATTACCACGATCCAACGGTCGGATTAAAAATTATAACCCCCGCAAAATATCTCAAAAATCCTGATTTTTAATATCTCCATTCCGACAAAAATACTGATAAAAACCTCAACATTAACTCTTTCATTTTTAACCACAAAAATATATCCCTCATTTATATCCACATAAAATAAATATTTCCTTATCGTATGAATCAATAATTAATTATTCACAAATAATATTACAGAATCACATTTATGACAACCAGGCCGTTCCCAGGAAAGAGGGGGCTTTCCAATAAGGATTTCTCCTTACTGGCGCGCAATTAGATGACCAAACCTCTCCTTAGACAGAACTTTCTAGACATTGCCAATAATGCTATCTAATTATACTATTTAAATAATATGAATTATTGTTCTGATAATGGGAAATACTATGCAGCAATAATTATTGAACAACAATAATACAAAATTTCAACGTAGCAATTATTGAATCAATAAAATAAAATAATGAACAGTAATTACTGTAACAATTATTGAGTAGTGCCTTCTTACGTAAGAATCAATAATTTCAAAAATACTGTGCAATACCGTGTGCTACTGTGCAATAACGCGTATTACTGTATTTTAATCACCAGGTATTCCAACAGTGTTAACGGTAACAACTACGTCGTTATTTGTAAAAACTCCAATTTGTCGTTTTCTTCACCCGACAGTTATTCGTTATGGGGCCCACAAATAGCCGCGCCATCGTACGAATATTCCCCGACAGAAAGAATATTCCACGACCAAACGAATATTCCCCGACAACAATGATTATTTTATAACCACTTGTGTATTTTGAAAAAAAATCATATATCACCCTTAACTTTAACATTTATCAATTTAACCATTTACTGAATAGTAATTATAAGAAAAATTGAATACTTTTATTTCATAAAATTCGGGGTCTTACATTATTATTTATATTTAGTAATACTTATAATATTATTACAAAATATTAATACTTGTAATATTAAGTATTAATAATATTACAAAATGTTATAATATTATTACAAAATATTAATAATTATAATATAATATTATTACAAAATATTAATATTAATACAAAATATTAATACTTATTATTAATAAAATAGTAATATTAGTGTTTAATATAATAGTATTAATTAATAATATTACAAAATATTATTATTAATATTAATATTATAAATATAAATATTATAAATACTAATATTACAAAATATTAACATAATAGTAGTAATAATCAAAGTGGTAAAAGAAGACAAGCGCCAAAAAGAAAGTTACTTCAGCCATTACAAGCTTACAAGCTGTTGTGTCTGGGACAATTAAAATGGAACGTCCCATTTTAATTGTCTTAGACACAACAACCGGTTGTGTCTTGACTTTTTGGGTTGCTCCCAACAATCGATTGTCATGGATGGATTCCCATATATATATATGAAATGCAAAAATATACATATTTTAATTTTATTCACTTCAAAGTTATCCCTGCCAAATAATTAAGCTGTTAATTAATATTCCCGCACTATTGAGTCAGTTATACCCATGATCATATAAGACAAAAGGTTACAGATCATTAAACAAAAACTCAAAGTAATCTTGATTTACTATGTTGTTAATTATGCCAACTTAAGGACGGAATATGCAATTAGTTTCTCCCAAGTAAATTGGTTCTCAAATTAAGGAGTCCAATACGACATGTAGTTAGGCCCGTATATATATATATATATATATATATATGGAGTCAATACTAATTGTGAGGACAATGTACCGTATCGCAAGATTATTTTCAGAAATGCAAATACATATATACTATGAGCTCCTCCTGATCATGGTGGTTGAAAATAAACAACATGCATGTGCATCACAACAGAACCATCTAGCTAGTTATATAGCCAGCCAGGATCCTCAAATTTATCATTGATCAAGCAACTTGTGCCTGCAGGTAATATTGATCATTTGGTAGGACCACAACTCCATTATCTGACTAATAAATGGAGTATAATATATATATATATATATATATATATATATATATATATATATATATATATATATATATATATATATATATTGGAAATATTAATGTCTCAACTCGATCTCTTGTTTCAGTTTTCAGCTGTAGGTTGGTGAATCTTAATTACCTTTTACATTAAGTCAAGCTCATATAATTTCATACTTGATCCCTAAATTATGCCATTATATATATAGAAAATAAATTATGGGACGACATAATGTTGCGAAATATATATGATGTCATTAATCGTTATTTAACCCTATTGAATATTGATCACTTATGCATTAGCTTTGATTAGTAGTATGATCATGTGATTAGATAAAAGGAAAGATTTCCTAATTGCCAATTTTTGGCCATTCCCAAATATAAAAACACCTAACACACTATTCTTTATGTCCCAAAATTATAAATAAATTTATTAAATGAAGGCTTTTTTTAATATAAAAAATTGTTTTTCAAACATAACATTTAACATTTGTTAAAAATATCATAGTGGTGCATGACATGAGAGTATTCGATTTATTTAGAATATTAGTAATGACATATTAGAAACTTCAATTTAAAATAAGTAAAAAAATAATACTTATATGTCTAATTTTATCTCTTGTGAGAGGTAGTTTATTTGGTGCACATTCAAAAGGTAGCTTGGTAGCTATGGTTGCGAGTTTCAGCTCCATTATAGCATGATGATTTCTGTTATAGAATCTTTATATATAGAAAATGAAGGTTACAGCATTTTTGTATCTAATGGAACGTACTCAGTAATACTATCTCTTGTATAGCGCAAAAAGTAATTTATATATATACACACACGCGCGCGTATGGATACCAGCATCTGTGTAGTAGTAAACTCGTTACTTCGTCCGTTTTAAAATTAGAAATATAATTTGACTTTTGAGATCAAACGATAACATATTAAACTTTAAATTGATGTGAATTTATTTAATTTTAATTAATACAATTATTATAACTGTATAGTATATAACAAAAACTATTAATCAAAATCTTTATTTTATTTTAAATTTTTATAAGTTATAATAATTTTAAAATTTTATTTATCGTCATTTGAACTTAAAAATTAAATTTTATTTTTAATTTTACAATGAAAGAAGCAGCTAAGTATATAGGACGGTAGGAAAGAGCGAAATTGTTAACTTTTATATGGCAGGACAATGTTTTTTCTTTTAAATAATTGAAATGAAAGAAAGTGACTTCCATATAACAAAAATATCTTGTTTAATTAATTTATTGTGGTATATATAGTTTGAAACTCAAATCTATTTTCCACCACCAAAGGTCCAAAATGACCATAACGTACATAAATTACAATGGAAATTGTAAAAGAGGAAATTATGGAGAGGAGCTAGGCCTAGGCGGCAGACTATAGCTGATGGGCGAATTTAGCAGTAACTAATTAACAATTCATTGCCAATTTTGACTATTTTGTAAGAAATTAAGAAAAAGGTCAACGATGATGAGATGGGTTCCACACGGCGTGCGGGTACATATGGATCCCACCTGGCCACCCATAAGAGTCAGAGCCTGAGACTGACACCTCCTTACATTCCTACCCTTTCTAATCATTTCATCATTCTCCATTCCAATTCCCAGTTTCAATTTCAATTTCAATTTCAATTTCAATTTGGCTTACCCAAACATGTCCCCATCTCTCCACGGACACCGACCCCTATATATATATATATATATATATATATATATATATATATATATATATATATATATATATATATCACTCTAATTTTGCAAAATGAGTTTCAATTTTGTATTATTTTATATATATATAATGATAAAAAGTATAACACGATCCAGAATATTTTGTAAATGATGGATTAAGAATAAATTTTACACAAATTAAGAATAAATTTTAGGCAAATTGAGGTAATTAAAAAAGTATGAATTTAGTTTTCAATTACCCTTGTATTGATATGTGCGTATTAATTATTTTAATTGACTTTTGAAGTTGTGAAGGGAGAGGGAGAGAGAGAGAGAGTTAATTAATTTGAGTCACTCATTTGTGATGTGATTGATTTAGTATTTGACTAAGATGTAATATGGTCAACGATAAATTAATAAATGAAAAATTTTATGTATTTGACTATATATATATATATATATATATATATATATATATATATATATACACGATAAGGATCAATAGCATTCTTCTTAAACAGCATTCCTCTTTAAATAGTACTCCTTCCATCCCATAATAACTGTCGCTTTAGCTTGATGCACATGGATTAAGAAAGTCATTTAGTGCTATCATTTATTAATTAAAATTGGTGTGAAATTTCATCACTACCCCTTTATGAGAAGTTGAAAACTATTAATATAAGGGAAAATTTTCTTGGGACAATGAGAGAAGGTAAGGGTGATATAGGAAAGTAAATAATTTATTCTCTTAGAAAGTTGTAAACGACAAATAAATTGGGAAAAAATTTTTCTTCTAAAACGACAGTTATTATGGGATGGAGGTAGTATTCTTTTATTAAAACTACGTCGTTTTGGAGGGACGCGGTGACATTTTTGTAAATATGTGGTGACATTGTATTTACAAAAATGTCACCGCGTCCCTCCAAAACGACATAGTTTTAATAAAAGAATGCTATTTAAGGAGAATGCTCTGCCGTATATATATATATATATATATATATATGTATATATATATGTAACCTAGCAACTTTTAAAGATAAATTTTTCTGTGACTTTAAGTCATTCTTTCAAGATCGGAGAGAGTATTACTTTTATTTATGGAACTAGATGGATTTTTTTTTTGAGAGAGAGTAAGTAACCGTTAACAGTTAATTGGACAATTATATATAGTTGAATGGCTAATAATTATCAACCGTAATTTTGTCCAGGAAGAGAATACTACTACTAGTTGACAGTTGTAGTAGTAGTATTAATTAAGGCCAAATTAAGTCCAGAGTACGTACGTGTAGAATTGTAGTTTTTGTACTCCATTGGTTAATTTGGACGAATTATATATATTGATAAATTTTTATCCCTCTTTCTTCTTAATAGTAAATTTTTCTACGTGAATTGTTAGGCGGTCAGGTAATTATTACTCCCTAGCTAATTATTTCTCTTAAAAAATTCTCATTTATTAAAAATTAAAATTATTTTTATCTAAAATAAAATTATAAGTATAAACATCATAGAACAATTGACCCCTAATTAAATCCTTTTTATATACTTATTCATTTACATACAAATTTATATATAGCTTATCGATCATGATTATATTAATGCATCAGAATGATGCATTGATGAGATATGCATATTATGTTATATACTGACAATGGCCAGACAAGTTTAATAAGTTTTCAACAAAAAAGTAATGACCCGCCTCCTTCACTGTGTGTGTCTGAGAGAGAGAGAGAGAGGGAAAACATGAGCACACAAGTTGACCAATTTGGGGTCCAAATGAGTCGCATTAATCCTAATATATACCGGCCAGAGCCAGGTATGTGCATGTAGTAATATATATATATATATATATATATATATATATATATAGGAGTATAACATTACTACTAGCTAGCTAGCTTGTATTATTATTATTATTATACATGATGGTCTGGTCCACTGGTTTTTTAGTCAAGTAAACGTGCCTCCCCTCATCATCATAATATTAGCTAAAGCTAGCCATCTAAATCTTCTTTGGTTATTGGTCAATCAATCAGTAAAAAGTAGTACACACAAACGTACCGTGTATATATATACAAATACTACAAATTAACCAGCCGCCCAATACACTCTCTCTCAGCTATTGCTTGCTTACTTCTTCTTCCCAGAATTGACATTTACCAGACATGATCATGTATATATACATACATACATATTATTTCAACATGCATGTTTAATTGTTTTTCACTTTCCTATATATATATATATATATATATATATATATATATATATCAGAAAGAATCAAGAGTAGAACTCTTAAGTAGTAGAACTCCCTTAAATAATAGAATTATATCAAAACGACATAGTTTTGATAAAACGCGGTGAGGAGTTCTATTACTTAAGAGTTCTACTCTTGATCCTCTCCCATATATATATATATATATATATATATATATATATATATATATATTGTTAGTCTGATCCTTAATACTACTATTGTACTGATGCGTCTTAATTTCATCGTTTCTGTGAAAACATTCCTTAATTTGTAAGTGCACTGATCATAACCCTCAAGATGGAGACATTAGACTAACGAATTAGGGAAAAACAAAAAACAAACTCTGGCATGTGCACGGGTGGTCCATTATAACTAGACTCGATATATTGATAGATTAGCTCAAGTTATTTTCGTAATGGAATTAAATTCCCAT
The DNA here is from genome assembly GCA_016801055.1 of Panax notoginseng. Lineage (NCBI taxonomy): Eukaryota > Viridiplantae > Streptophyta > Magnoliopsida > Apiales > Araliaceae > Panax > Panax notoginseng. The sequence goes on from CM029012.1 coordinate 194,138,557, forward strand.
TAATTTAACTTTTCTTCAATTCTCTCTACTCTCTAACAGAATGACCTGTTGGTATTAGAATATATTATAAGTAGATAGTGATCCGTGTAGTTGACTTTTATGCGCATATTAAAAAATATAAAATAACAAATTTGTTCATATTTAAATTCTCATTTAATTACATAGCTTTTTGCATATGACTAGTGATATTTCATAAATATGCGTATAAAGAATGTAAATATGACAATTAATACTACGGATATTATAGGCAAATTATTGTAAAAAACTGATTATATAAGATAAGTAAATATTTAATTTGAAACTACTTAAAATAATAATAAAGACTTTTATCCTGTAACGGAAAGAGTAGCATATATAGAGGTAGACCAATGGTGTGAGATGGCCGGAGATACTTAATAGCTCGATTTTAAATTTTTGTTTAATTGATTAAAATGAGTATACAAACTGAATATTACCCCTTAAAATTCATTAAAAGGGACTAAAGATAAAAAAATTTAGTATTTAATGTGGGAATAATATGATAACTAAGTCATTAATTCTTTTTAAAAATCTACAAATAACAAATAAAAAATAATAATTTTGACCATCACAAATAAAAATGAAGAGATGAAGTAGTCAATACGCAAAATTGAACTAACCATGACGTTTCTATGAATTGTCAACTAAAATCATTTTAAACATGACTTTTTTCGTGTAAGTTGACTTTGAAGCTTTGTGGTCCATATCTTTATGATTTCCTCTTTGGTCAAAATCTACGTATTAATTAGTTTAATTAAGCTTGCGTTTCATATTTAACTTGGTGTTAATTGTGTCACGCGATCGATCCACTTCCAATAGTTTAATAAAAAAGATGTGTGTTATCAGGCGACTTTGTGAGTGGAGATTTATAATTTGTTATAATAATATTCACAAATACTGAATTAATTTGTCACATGAATTTATCAAGTAAATTAATTTACTAAGTAGTTACTAGATAAATTTTTATAATTAGAATAAGAATAAAAATAAATTTTTATTTGTGAACGAAAGATCCGTGTGGCAGCTTACGAAGTAATCATTACCTCAACGGGACAAATTAGGTTATGGTGACAGCAACTACTATAATCTATGTGATATGCAATACAAACCTTGTACCAACAACTATGTTTCATCTGTGATCAAATTTAAAATTTCTTTAATAAATTGCAACTGATCTGTAGGTAGATTAGTCACCCACCCCGACCCTAAATGGTTAAATTTTTTAAATAATAAATTTGCAATTTTAACTACTGCATTAATCAAAATCAAATAGATTCACATTAATTTTAAAACTTAAAATTTTGTAAATTAACTAGTAAAAAGGGAAAATTAAATAAAACTCTTTTAATTATGAAGCAAAGGAATTACAAAATAAAATAAAGTAATTCACTCATTGAGATTCGCACCAAGGATATATGGATTCTGACTTTGTTGTGACTCTATAAACATGGAATAAATCTTTGCGTGAATATATATATATAATAAAATTCTTATTTAGAAATACTCTATATAAGAATAACTTCTATAATATTATAAAAAAATTTGGTCCCAATTTGGGCCAGTTATAAATAGGAATAACCTCTAAATTGTAATATGTTATATGCTTTTTAAGTCCCGTATTAAGAAATTATACCTCTACATAGTAATAATTTCTTATATATATATATATATGAGAGAGAGACGATATTAATTTTAAAAAATTACATTTTCTATAAAAGACTACATTTCCTATAAAGAACTACATTTTCCTATAAAAAACTATTTTTTCTTTAAAAGATTATATTTTGTGACGCCCCCAAAATATGTATACAACACCCATTCTGAGTCGTCAAAATACATGGTACAGAAACTACAACTTTATTAATACAAAAAACTGTGAGTTTAAATACAAATATTGTCATCTAGACAATATTTATACCCAAATAAATCCTCATTACAATTATTGATACATTATTTTATAAAAATGGTGAGGACTACTAAAATAACTTCTAGAACCATCATTCCATACCCCGACTAGTACTTGCTACATTATCGCCTCTTGAGAAGAAAAATAGAACAAAAAGAAAAAGGGTGAGCTCAACTAGCCCAGTAAAAAATATTATGACTAATATAATATAGAACAAATTATCGTTAGTCTTCAACAGGGAAAAATCTAATAGAATACAATAGACAACAAGTTTCAGATCAATATTCACAGCGAAAATAATAATTCATTAGAAGAATTAAGTAGAGAATGAAATCTACTATCTTCTATATATGAATTTAAAAGTTTATCGTCGATATTTTATCCCTGTAACATCAATCAATATATATCTGGAATCAAATATTCATCTTTGCACTACAGGCCAAAGATATTCATTAGTTGGTCATGTTCATCTAAACACCTGTTCATCTTTACACTACGGGCCAAAGATATTCATCAGAAATCATTCATCTTTGCACTACAGGCCAAAGATATTCAGTAATATCATCATTTCGGACTGAGGATGATGAAAATTATTTTAAAGGAAACGAATCCAGTGAAACAAAATAACAAATATTAAGGATTCGTATTTCGATTTATCCATGTCCAAAAATACCTCATAAATAATCATAGTGGAGTAAAATTCAAGAATGATCAAAACATGGATACAATCAAAGCTAGTATCCATAATAGATATTTTGGATAAAACAATAAAAATTTAATTTTTCTGTGAATAGTGCCGTATTCGTGAATAGTGCCGTATACGTGAATAGTAATCCTGACACTAAAAGACAAGAATTTTACAAAAAAATCTTACCAATACTCCGGCATAATGATATTGAAAGAAATAATATCATTTAAAAAAAAAATATCCCTTATCTCGAAAGAATAATACTTCTGGCTGGAATACTGAATATAGTGCTGAAGGGAACTTGCACCGTATTACAACACTCAAAGTATCAAAATACTCACACGAATACGCTCAATATATAGAGAGAGAAAGAGAGAAAAAACTTTAGTTTCTGGTGTGATTTTCAATTCTAGCCTAAGCACCCTATTTATAGAAAAATGCTTGGAACACCAAAGCAGAAAATTTAATATAATATTAATATATATAATCAAATATCTTACGCCCACTTTCTTAGATCTGAATTCAGCCATTTACATCACATGCAAGACCCATAATAATGACCAAAAACTTTTTTCATATTAAAAATAATTAAAATTTCTAAAAATTAATTATTTCGAAACTTCAGAGCTTCAATAATTCATAATAAGCAACCCTTCTGTCAGAAAAATTCGAACCTTACGTCTTTTTCATAGGAAATTCTATTATCTACAACTTTGCAGAAGAAAGTTTTTCTAAATTCCAAACAGAAATTGACCGAAATTCACAAACGGACGATTTTTCAAGCTATAATCAATTTTCAGTCAAGAAATGGGGTCCACCGACATGTTTAACATGTTTTTAACATTTATTGCAACAAAAATACTCTTCCTCCTCATATACTCATATATCCCACATTCATTATAAAAATATCATCATTATTATATTATAATAATATAATAAAATATTATTTTGTCAGAAAAGATAAAATATCGATTTTCAACAATTGTCACTTTAAAAATTTTCTCCATCTATATCCACATAAATTGAATATTTTCCTCATTATATAAATCAATAATTAATTATTCACAAATAATATTACAGAATCACAATACTGATAATCAGGCAGTTCCCAGGAAAGAGGGGGCTTTCCAATAAGGATTTCTCCTTATTGGCGCGCAATTAAGTGACCAAACCTCTCCTTAGACAGAACTTTCTAGACATTGCTAATAATGTTATCTAATAATATTATTCAGATAATGTAAGACCCCAACTTTTATAAATAAAGATGAATTTTCTATAAATATCATTTTTGAATATTATGGAGAGAAATTGATATAATGTTATAGTTGTGAGTAATATTTATAAATTTTATAAAGTACGCAAGTTGCTATATAATATTCGATTGGTCGGAGAATATTCGTTTTAACAGGGAATATTCGTACGACGACACAATCATTGGTGGACCCCACAACGGAATTATTGTCGGATTAAGAAAACGACAAAAATATTTTATGAAAATAACGGCGGAAGTTTTACCATTAATACTGTTGAACTACTCGGTAGTAAAAGTACAGTAATACGCATAGTTGCATAGTAGCACACGGTATTGATTATTGATGCTTACGTGATAAGTCACTTAGTTTTGTTTTATTAGTATTATTAATGTAATAAAACAGAAAAACTTTTTATATAAAACAGAATACTTTTATAAAGTTTTTCGTTTTATTAGGCTAATAGTAAAATCTTTTTATATAAAACAGAATACTTTTATAAAGTTATCTGTTTTATTAGACAATAATTAGAATATATTATATTTTATTATGCATAGTGCCTGCATAGTATTTGCATAGTAAAATCTTTTATAAAGTTATTCGTTTTATTAGATTATAAATAGAATATATTATATTTTATTTAAAAGATTTTGCTTTAAATATAGACCGTCAGATTAAAGTAAATCAATCTGGACCGTTCATGAATTAGTTACTATGCAGTCCATTCTTCTATAAATAGAAGCTCATTCCTTCATTATTTCTTACGAATTCACTGAAACTCTAGAGAGAGAAGTTATAGAGAGAAAGAATAAAAGTATTCTGCTACTTCACTAGTCATATATCCAGTATTCTTCTTCTTAAGGTAAGGGGTATTATTTCTTTTGTATTCATGAAGAGAACTTCTGTTATTCCATTATTTATTATTCTGTTAGAATAAACTGTATACGCGGGCTACCCTATACTTGGTGAAATTCTTCTGTTATTCCATTCTTTATTATTCTGTTGAAACATTCTGTCTGTGCGTTTACGTCGGACCTGGTTCCATTATTTATTATTTTATCGGAATATCCTGTCTGTGCGTTTACGCCGGACCTGGTTCCATTATCTATTATTCTGTCAGAATATCCCGTTTGTGCGTTTACGCCGGACCTGGTTCCATTATTTATTATTCTGTCGGAATATCCTGTCAGTGCGTTTACGCATGACCTGGTTCTGTAAGACCCCAACTTTTATAAATAAAGATGAATTTTCTATAAATATCATTTTTAAATATTATGGAGTTAATTTGATATACTGTAACGCCCCCAAAATAGGTCCATTCCATCCAACCTATTCTGAGTCGTCAAATACATGGTACAGATAACAACTATAACTTTATTACAACAATTGTCGTGCAAAATACAACAACACATATGCTGTGAGTTTGGATATAAATATATATCAACTGTGACTCATGTCCCAACCTTGGATAGCACGTCACAATGACACCTTACATAAAGGTATAGTCAAAAACTGTTTTAGAAATTAGAATCTTTGGGAAGTGCTCAAGGAAACCCTCGTACATGGGAGGCCAAGCTTCTAGGTTATGATAGATATCATATGGCCACAGAATTATCCTTGGTTGACCCAATAGACCCCAAAATATCTATAGACCACCGTTCTATTCCCTTGTTATCCCTCGCTCGACCCAGCTACACTTTTATTACCTGAAAGGAATTGTGAAGCAAAAGGGTGAGCACAACTAGCCCAGTAAAGAATATTATGACTAAAGATAAATAAATTATCAATAGTCCTCATCAGTAATAAATCAGAGATTTAGAACATATGGTAGATGATAAAACTTTTCAACCATAGTTGCAGCGGAACGAGCAATCCATTAGAAGAGTCAAATAGACTATAAAGTCTATTATCTTCTCCACGTTAAAAGTCCACCAACAATGTTTTATCCCTGTAACATCAATCAATAGTTCCTTTCCACAATCATATGAATAATTCATAATCATAATTGTGATTCTAAATTTCGCATCCAAGACGAAGATAATTTTTATCACCTGTCTTTACCTGAAACATCAAAGATCATGGTTATACCAAATCACAATTCCTGTTCATAATCATACTAATAAATTCATCTTTGCATCACGGGCCAAAGATATTCATCAACAGTTCATCTTTACACTACATGCCAAAGATATTTAATAACAAGTCATCTTTGCACTACGGGCCAAAGATATTCATCAACAACTCATCTTTGCACTACAGACCAAAGATATTCCTCAATAGTTCATATTTGCACTACAGGCCAAATATATTATTATCTCAAAGAAATATATAATCATTTCAGAATTTATATAACCAATAATTATAACCATGTTGATCATTTCACCTTTGCACTTAAGCTAAAGATATTCAATTATAAATTCAATGGTCATGATCATACCAGTCACAATTCAACTTTTCACTACTGGACAAAGAGAACGCTAGTCATGATCATACCAATAATCTACCCATCTTTACACTCAAGTCAAAGAGAAATATCATCATTAGGGTTATAAAAATGTTATATATGATAAAAAAATAATATGATCAACATATAGTTTTAATCTCAAGAGTAATAATCATAAATCAATTATAATTTGGTTAGAAAAAGAAACTAATTTTGTCATGAATAGTAACTCGTGAATAGTAACTCATGAATAGTAACTCGTGAATAGTAATTCATGAATAGTAACTCGTCAATAGTAACTCATGAATAATAACTCGTGAATAGTAACTCATGAATAGTAACTCATGAATAGTAATCCCGACATGAAAAGTTCTAAATTTGATAAAAAGTTCAGATCAATACTTCGGCATAATGATATTGAAAAAAATAATATCATTTAAGAAGAAATAACATCCCTTACTATCCCTTACCTCAAAAGAGCAGTACTTCTGACTGGAATAACGCTGAACGAACTTGCACCGTATATCAACACTCAAGATATCAAAAAAAACTCACAAGAATACACTCGATAATATAGAGAGAGAAATAGAGAGAAAACTTCAGTTTCTGGTGTGATTTTCAATTCTAACCTAAGCACCCTATTTATAGGAAAATACTTAGAACACCAAAGTAGAAAATTGAATATAATAATATATTTATAACCAAATTTTCCTTAGCCCACCACATCAAAAACATATTTTTCACACAAATGCACCAAAAACGCAAAACATGTTTTAAACAATTTTTGTAACAAAAATCAATTCAGACTCAATAATTCGGAACTTCAATAATTCGTAATAAATAGCCCTTTTATCAGAAAATTCGAATCTCGCGAGTTTTTATAGGAAATTCAATTCTCTACAACTTTGCAGAAGAAAGTTTTTCTAAATTCCAAACAGAAATTGACTGAAATCCACAAACGGATGATTTTACAGTCTATAATAAATTTTCGGTCAAGAATTGTGTCCACCAACACACAAAACATGTGTTAAACATTTAATCCAACAAAAATACTTTTCCTCCTCATTTATTCATATATCCCACATTCATTGTAAAAATATCACCATTAATATATTATTAAAATAATATATTTAAATGAATTATTTTATCAGAGAAAGATAAAATATTAATTTTTAACAATTGCCACATTAAAAATTTTCTCCATCTATATCCACATAACATCAATATTTTCCTCATCATATAAATAAATAATTAATTATACACAAATAATATTACAGAATCACAGTACTGGCAACCAGGCCATTCCCAGGAAAGAGGGGGCTTTCCAATAAGGATCTCTTCCTTACTGGCGCGTAATTAGATGACCAAACCTCTCCTTAGACAGAACTTTCTAGACATTACCAATAATGTTATCTAATAATATTATTCAGATAATATGAATTATTGCTCCGATAATAGAAAATACTGTGTAGTGACAATTATTAAAACAACAGAAATATAAAATATCAACGCAGCAATTATTGAATCAATAAAATAAAATACTGAACAGTAATTACTGTAATAATTATTGAGTAATGCCTTCTTACGTAAAAATCAATAATTGGTGTAATACCGTGTGCTACTGTGCAACAATGCGTATTACTGTATTTGAACCACCGGGTATTCCAACAGTGTTAACGGTAACAACTACCCCGTTATTTATAAATAACTTACTCTTGTCGTTTTCTTCATCCAATCGCTTTCCGTTATGGGGCCCACAAAAGACTGCGCCGTCGTACGAATATTCTCCGACAGTAAGAATATTCCACGACCAAGCGAATATTTCCCGACAATAATGAATATTTTATAACCACTCGTGTATTCCGAAAAAAAATTTATATATCACCCTTAACTTTAATATTTATCAATTTAACCATTTACTAAATAGTAATTATAAGAAAAATTGAATACTTTTATTTCATAAAATTTGGGGTCTTACAATCTCCCCTCCTTATGAAATTTCGTCCTCGAAATTTACGTACCTGGTATTTCAAAGAGTTGAGAATACCTTACTTTAATTTAAGATTCTATCACCCCGTCATCATGATTTCTCCATTGCTCATCTCCTGTATTTCAGATATCATTCTAGAATACAACTTCAAAACAAAGGTTAATTGAACAAATTAACATATCACATAATATCCCGATATTATGACTGACCAACAAATAAGCTTAGGTAGGACACACTAGTGAAGGATTTACTTGTCTCTCTCCTCCTAGTTCTATTCCCCGATCTCCGCCAGAGATCATATCCCTAAGCTCTGATACTAACTGTAACGCCCCCAAAACAGGTCCATTCCATCCAACCTATTCTGAGTCGTCAAATACATGGTACAGATAACAACTATAACTTTATTACAACAATTGTCGTGTAAAATACAACAACACATATGCTGTGAGTTTGGATATAAATATATATCAACTGTGACTCATGTCCCAACCTTGGATAGCACGTCACAATGACACCTTACATAAAGGTATAGTCAAAAACTGTTTTAGAAATTAGAATCTTTGGGAAGTGCTCAAGGAAACCCTCGTACATGGGAGGCCATGCTTCTAGGTTATGATAGATATCATATGGTCACAGAATTATCCTTGGTTGACCCAATAAACCCCAAAATATCTATAGACCACCGTTCTATTCACTTGTTATCCCTCGCTCGACCCAGCTACACTTTTATTACCTGAAAGGAATTGTGAAGCAAAAGGGTGAGCACAACTAGCCCAGTAAAGAATATTATGACTAAAGATAAATAAATTATCAATAGTCATCATCAGTAATAAATCAGAGATTTAGAACATATGGTAGATGATAAAACTTTTCAACCATAGTTGCAGCGGAACGAGCAATCCATTAGAAGAGTCAAATAGACTATAAAGTCTATTATCTTCTCCACGTTAAAAGTCCACCAACAATGTTTTATCCCTGTAACATCAATCAATAGTTCCTTTCCACAATTATATGAATAATTCATAATCATAATTGTGATTCTAAATTTCGCATCCAAGACGAAGATAATTTTTATCACCTGTCTTTACCTGAAACATCAAAGATCATGGTTATACCAAATCACAGTTCCTGTTCATAATCATACTAATAAATTCATCTTTGCATCACGGGCCAAAGATATTCATCAACAGTTCATCTTTACACTACATGCCAAAGATATTCAACAACAAGTCATCTTTGCACTACGGGCCAAAGATATTCATCAACAACTCATCTTTGCACTACATGCCAAAGATATTCCTCAATAGTTCATATTTGCACTACAGGCCAAATATATTATTATCTCAAAGAAATATATAATCATTTCAGAATTTATATAACCAATAATTATAACCATGTTGATCATTTCACCTTTGCACTTAAGCTAAAGATATTCAATTATAAATTCAATGGTCATGATCATACCAGTCACAATTCAACTTTTCACTACTGGACAAAGAGAACGCTAGTCATGATCATACCAATAATCTACCCATCTTTACACTCAAGTCAAAGAAAAATATCATCATTAGGGTTATAAAAATGTTATATATGATAAAAAAATAATATGATCAACATATAGTTTTAATCTCAAGAGTAATATTCATAAATCAATTATAATTTGGTTAGAAAAAGAAACCAATTTTGTCATGAATAGTAACTCGTGAATAGTAACCCATGAATAGTAACTCATGAATAGTAACTCGTGAATAGTAACTCATGAATAATAACTCGTGAATAGTAACTCCTGAATAGTAACTCGTGAATAGTAACTCATGAATAGTAACCCCGACATGAAAAGTTCCAAATTTGATAAAAAGTTCAGATCAATACTTCGGCATAATGATATTGGAGAAAATAATATCATTTAAGAAGAAATAACATCCCTTACTATCACTTACCTCAAAAGAGCAGTACTTCTGACTGGAATAACGCTGAACGAACTTGCACCGTATATCAACACTCAAGATATCAAAAAAACTCACAAGAATACACTCGATAATATAGAGAGAGAAATAGAGAGAAAACTTCAGTTTCTGGTGTGATTTTCAATTCTAACCTAAGCACCCTATTTATAGGAAAATACTTAGAACACCAAAGTAGAAAATTGAATATAATAATATATTTATAACCAAATTTTCCTTAGCCCACCACATCAAAAACATATTTTTCACACAAATGTACCAAAAATGCAAAACATGTTTTAAACAATTTTTGTAACAAAAATCAATTCAGACTCAATAATTCGAAACTTCAATAATTCGTAATAAATAGCCGTTTTATCAGAAAATTCGAATCTCGCCAGTTTTTATAGGAAATTCAATTCTCTACAACTTTGCAGAAGAAAGTTTTTCTAAATTCCAAACAGAAATTGATTGAAATCCACAAACGGATGATTTTACAGTCTATAATAAATTTTCGGTCAAAAATTGTGTCCACCAACATACAAAACATGTGTTAAACATTTAATCCAACAAAAATACTTTTCCTCCTCATTTATTCATATATCCCACATTCATTGTAAAAATATCACCATTAATATATTATTAAAATAATATATTTAAATGAATTATTTTATCAGAGAAAGATAAAATATTAATTTTCAACAATTGTCACATTAAAAATTTTCTCTATCTATATCCACATAAAATCAATATTTTTCTCATCATATAAATAAATAATTAATTATACACAAATAATTTTACAGAATCACAGTACTGGCAACCAGGCCGTTCCCAAGAAAGAGGGGGCTTTCCAATAAGGATCTCTTCCTTACTGGCGCGCAATTAGATGACCAAACCTCTCCTTAGACAGAACTTTCTAGACATTACCAATAATGTTATCTAATAATATTATTCAGATAATATGAATTATTGCTCCGATAATAGAAAATACTGTGTAGTGACAATTATTAAAACAACAGAAATATAAAATATCAACGCAGCAATTATTGAATCAATAAAATAAAATACTGAACAGTAATTACTGTAATAATTATTGAGTAATGCCTTCTTACGTAAAAATCAATAATTGGTGTAATACCGTGTGCTACTGTGCAACAATGCGTATTACTGTATTTGAACCACCGGGTATTCCAACAGTGTTAACGGTAACAACTACCCCGTTATTTATAAATAACTTACTCTTGTCGTTTTCTTCATCCAATCGCTTTTCGTTATGGGGCCCACAAAAGACTGCGCCGTCGTACGAATATTCTCCGACAGTAAGAATATTCCACGACCAAGCGAATATTTTCCGACAACAATGAATATTTTATAACCACTTGTGTATTCCGAAAAAAAATTTATATATCACCCTTAACTTTAATATTTATCAATTTAACCATTTACTAAATAGTAATTATAAGAAAAATTGAATACTTTTATTTCATAAAATTCGGGGTCTTACATATAATGCTATAGTTGTGGGTAATATTTATAAATTTTACAAAGTACGCAAGTTGTTATATAATATTTGATTGGTCGGGGAATATTCGTTTTAACAGGGAATATTCGTACAACGGCACAATCATTGGTGGACCCCACAATGGAATTATTGTCGGATTGAGAAAACGACAAAAATATTTTATTAAAAATAACGGCGAAAGTTTTACCATTGTTACTGTTGAACTACTCGGTGGTAAAAGTACAGTAATACGTGTGGTTGCATAGTAACACACGGTATTGATTATTAATGCTTATGTGAGAAGTCACTTAGTTTGATTCAATTATTGTCAGTTAATAATATGAATTATTTAGCGATAATGAAGTTTTGTTTTATTCGTATTATTAACGTAATAAAACAGAAACATCTTATTATATAAAACAGAATACTTTATTAAAGTTATTCTATAAATAGAATATATTATATTTTATTTAAAAGATTTTTCTTTAAATATGGACCGTCAGATTAAAGTAATCAATATGGACCGTTCATGGATTAGTTACTATGCATTCCATTTTTTTATAAATAACAGCTCATTCCTTCATTATTTCTTACGAATTCACTGAACTCTAGAGAGAGAAACTATAGAGAGAAACTATAGAGAGAGAAAAGAAAAGTATTCTGCTACTTAACTACTTCTTTATTTCAGTTCTTCTTTAAAACGGTAAGGGGTGTTATTCTTTCTTATTCATGAAGAGAACTGTTGTTATTCCATTTCTTATTATTCTGTTGGAATAACCTGTATACGCGGTCTACCCTATACTTGGTGACATTCTTCTGTTATTCTGTTGGAACATCCTGTCTGTGTGTTTTACACCGGACCTGGTTCCGTCTTGTTATTATTCTGTTGGAACATCCTGTCCGTGTGTTTTACACCGGATCTGGTTCCATTATTTATTATTATTCTGTCGAAATATCTTGTCTGTGCGTTTACGCCGGACCTGGTTCCATTGTTTATTATTCTGTCGGAATATACTGTCTGTGCGTTTACGCCGGACCTGGTTCCATTATTTATTATTCTGTTAGAATAACCTGTCTGTGCGGTCTATCGCATGCGTGGTGATTTCTTTTGTTATTCCATTCGTTATTATACTCAGTTGGTTAAGTTTTAACTTCTATACTCCATGAAATTAGTGAAATATCCTTGATAATTGCGGTTCATCCAGTATCTTTTCATGAAAATATTCTTCTAAGTATTCTTGAATTTTACTCCACAAAGCAGTATCATGTTGACAATTTGGACGTTGTTAATTTTTGGATAAATTAATTCTTGAACTTGTTTTATTGAATTCTTATATCATTGTCATCATCCTCATGTTTATAAAATGTTGAAAGTCATCTGTGGCCTGTAGTGCATAGATGGACTTGGTATGATTATGACCAGCGATTATTCGGTATAATCATGACCGTAATGTTACAAATGATGTGGTAAAAGTTCTCATTGGCCCGTAGTACATTGATGGACAGTTGTCGGCATGATCATGACCATTAAGGAATACACGAATATCCTTGGCCGTAGTGCAGGAGTGATTCGATGATGTGGATTATTTTATTAAGCTGAGTCCCAGCGATAACAGTGTTGAAAAACCTTTTAAATCATAAAAGATAGTAGAGTTTATTTTCTACTTGACTCTTTTAATGGATTACTTGTTTCGCTGCAGTTAAACTTGATGTCTATTATATTTTATCAGTGTAACACTGTTGAAGGCTAATGATAATTTATTCTACATTATCTTAGTCATAATATTTCTTACTGGGCTAGTTGAGCTCACCCTTTCTTTCACTGTTCTCTTCAGGAAATGAGAATATAGCTGGGACGAGTCGGGAAACGGAGTGATGGTCCAGAGGATAGCATTAGTAGTCCTCACTATTCTGTGAAATAGTGTGATAATAATTGCAATGAGGACTCCTTTTGAGTATGAATACTCTCTAGAAGACAATATTTGTATTCAAACTCACAGATTATGTTTGGTCGTATTGTACACGACAGTTGTATTATTAAGTTGTATTTGTATTCAATACCATGTATCTGGCGACCCAAGATGGGTGATGTATACCTAATTTTGGGGGCGTCACAGGTTTCGTTATTTATTATTCTGTTGGAATAACATGTCTGTGCGGTTCATCGCATGCCTGGTGATTTCTTTTGTTATTCCATTCTTTATTATACTCAGTTGGTTAAAATTTTGGCTTTTATACTCCATGAAATTAGTGGAATATCCTTGATATTTGCGCTTCATCCAGTATATTTTCTTGAAAATATTCTTTTGAGCATTCTTGAATTTTACTGCACAAAGCAATATCATGTTGACAATTTGGACGTTATTGGTTCTTGGATTAATTAATTCTTGAACTTGTTTTATTGAATTCTTATATCATTGTCATCATCCTCATGTTTATATTTTGTTGAAAGTCATCTATGGCATGTAGTGCATAGATGGACTTGGTATGATTATAACCAGGGATTATTCGGTGTAATTATGACTGTAATGTTACAAATGATGTGGTAAAAGTCCTCATTAGCCCGTAGTGCATTGATGGACAGTTGTTGACATGATCATAACCATTGATGAATACACGAATATCCTTGGCTGTGATGCATGGATAATTTGTGGTTGTGATACTAATGAATATCATTGGCCGTAGTGTAGGGATGATGTGGATTATTTATTAAGCTGAGTCTCAGCAATAAAAATGATGAAAAACCTTTTAAATCATAAAAGATAGTAGATTTTATTCTCTACTCGACTCTTTTAATGGATTGCTTGTTTCGATACAATTAAACTTGATGTTTGTTATATTCTATCAGTTTAACACTGTTGAAGGCTAACGATAATTTATTCTGCATTATCTTCGTCATAATATTTCTTACTGGGCTAGTTGAGCTCACCCTTTTGCTTTCATTGTTCTCTTCAGGAAATAAGAACGTAGCGGGAGCTAGTCGGGGAACAGAGTGACGATTCAGAGGATAGTATTAGTAGTCCTCACTATTCTATGAAATAGTGTGAAAATAAATATATTGAGAACTTATTTTGAGTTTGAATCATGTTTAGAAGAAAGTGTTGTATTTAAACTCTCAGCTTATGTTTTGTCGTATTTTACACGACAGTTGTATAATTAAGTTTTATTTGTATTTTATACCATGTAGTTGACGACTCAGAATAGGTGATGTATACCTATTTTGGGGGCGTCACAGTTGGTATCAGAGCTTAGGGATATGATCCCTGGCTGAGATGTGAGATAAGAACTAGGAGGGGAGAGACGGGGAATTCCTTCGCTAGTATGACCTACCTAAGTTTACTTGTTATTTAATTGGTCGGTCAGAGTATAGAGATAATAGGTGATATGTTAATTAACCCTTGTTTTGTGGCAGTATTTGAAAATGACATCCGAGAATGTTGAGAATAGCAATGAAGCACAGGCGATCGTTGATTCACTACATATCAATAATCAGGATAATATGCATCAGAAAGGCGATAATCCTCATACAAATAACAACACTGACTAAATGATGAATGATAGAATGTTCAGAGGCTTTATGCAATTCATGCAACAGCAGGCGAGAGCGGCTCCTGTCCAAAATGTAGGTGAAAATACTGAAAACTCACGGACGGTCACCGCTAAACAGTTCAAGGAGCTGGGACCACCGGAGTTTATTGGAGAACCAAAACCACTTAAGGCGAAAACGTGGATAAAGCAGATCACCAAGATATTTGATGTCTTGAGATGTGCCGAAGAGCAAAAGGTTCCGTTTGCCACCTTTATGTTGCGATGAGAGGCAGATTACTGGTGGGAATCGGTAAAGCGTACTCAACCTGCTGCACTGAAGATGTCTTGGGAGAAGTTTCAAGAACTATTCAATGACAAGTACTTTCCTGAAAGTATTCGTCACAAGAAGGAGATAGAGTTCATCAAGTTGGAGCAGAATAATATGACCGTGTCGTAGTACGAAGCTAAGTTTGCTGAGCTGTCCTGGTTTGCGTCCCACTTGGTGGATAATGAAGAGAGAATGACACGGATGTTTTTAAGAGGTTTGAAGCTAGAGATACGTCAACATCTTATTTCTCATAAACTGTGTTTGTATTCAGATGTTGTAAATATGGCTCAGTTAGTGGAGCGCGATAACGAGTCAACGCAACCTAAAGAGAGCAACAGGCAAAATGATAATACCAGTGAAAGCAATTATCGAAGCGATGATAACAAGCGGGAAAGGAATCAACATGCCAGAAATGGTAACCACTTCGGTGATAATCATGACCAAAACAATAAGAATGGATATTTCAAGAAGAGGAGATTCAATAATGATAGAAAGACGTCAGCACCAGCACCCATGGTTAAGGAAGGAGAATGACCACCGATCATATGCTTCAAATGCGGAGGGGAGGGACACATCAGTCCAAACTGCGCTATGCCATCCAAAGCATGTTATAATTGTGGAAGAGAAGGTCACCTAGCCTGATTTTGTCGATCACCGAAGACAAGTTCAGCTAGGATGGAGGTACCAAAGGACGTCCTAGAAAATTCAAAACCGGTAGTGCAAGGGAGAGCGTTTGTTGTGACCTCCCAGAAAGTAAGGAACCCGAATGAGGTCATCACGGGTAAGCTTATCATAAACTCTAGCGAAGTCTATACCTTATTTGATACCAGTTCTACCTATTATTTTATTTCTCCTATTTGCGCTCAACGATTAAATTTGACTTCGGAGAAATTAGACTTTGACTTATCTGTGGAAACTCCGTTGGGAGAAATTTTCATTACATCCACTGTTTATAGGTCTTGTTTGGTTCAAATCAGTACCCTCACATTACCTGTCGATCTTATTTCATTGAAAATACTTGCATTTGATGTAATTCTAGGGATTGATTGGTTAACTACCCATTGATTGGTTAACTACCCATCATGCAAAAATTGATTATTTTCGTAAGGTTGTTAGCTTTCATATTCCTAATCAACCTATTATGCGAATTCAAACAACCAAACCATTAAAATCAATCACTGTCATCTCAAGCCATAAAGCTATTCGTTTATTGAAAAACGGATGTCAAGCTTTCTTAGCTCATGTCACGGATCTAAACAAAAATACTTTAGTTTTGAATGATATTTCTATTGTTAATGAATTTCCTGACGTATTCCCTGAAGAACTTCCTGGCCTACCCCCAGAGCGTGAAATTGAATTTTGTATCGACCTGAACCCGGTCCAAAACCCATTTCCAAAGTCCCATATCGAATGGCTCCTATTGAACTTCAGGAGTTAAAAACTCAACTGCAGGAATTGTTAGACATTGGCTTTATTCGTCCTAGTACTTCTCCTTGGGGTGCTCCTGTTCTATTCGTGAAGAAGAAAGATGGGAGTATGCGACTTTGTATTGATTATCTGGAGTTGAATCATGTCACCATCAAAAATAGGTACCCATTGCCACGTATTAATGACGTGTTTGACTAGTTGCAAGGAGCATAATTCTTTTCAAAAATCTATCTTCGTTCTGGATATCATCAGCTGAAGGTTACAACTGAGGATATTCCAAAGACTGCCTTCAGAACTCGGTACGGGCATTATGAATTCTTAGTCATGTCTTTTGGATTGACTAATGCTCTTGCTGCCTTCATGGATTTGATGAACCGAGTATTCAAGGAATATTTGGATCATTTTGTGGTCGTCTTTATTGATGACATCCTTATTTATTCCAAAAGCCGTGAAGATCATGAGCAACACTTGAGGCTGACACTCCAAAAGCTTCGTGAATACAAGCTTTATGCCAAGTTGAAGAAATACGAGTTCTGGCTTGAGGAAGTAGCATTCCTTGGGCACGTAGTATCAAGTTATGGAATATCAGTTGATCCGACAAAGATTGAAGCAATTCAAAGCTGGGAGCAACCTAAATCAGTGACCGAAGTACGTAGCTTTCTCGGTTTAGCTAGTTATTATCGGAGATTCGTGAAAGGATTTTATCGAATCGCTACTCCATTAACTCAGCTGACTCGGAAAGATACAAAGTTCTGTTGGAGCGAAGAATGTGAGAAGAGTTTTCAAGAACTCAAGAGGAGACTCATTTCAACACCTGTTCTAACAATACCATCTGGCACGGAGGGATTTGTCATCTACAGTGATGCTTCGGGCAAAGGGTTGGGATATGTTCTCATGCAACATGGAAAAATCATAGCATATACCTCAAGACAACTCAAAGAACATGAGAGGAATTATCCTACTCATGATCTAGAGTTGGCAGCTGTTTTCTTTGCACTTAAAATTTGGAGGCATTACTTGTATGGGGAGAAAGTGGAGATCTTTACGGATCATAAAAGCCTCAAATATTTCTTCACTCAAAAGGAACTCAACATGCGACAACGACGTTGGCTGGAACTGTTGAAAGATTATGATCATACCATCCAATGCCATCCTGGAAAAGCGAACGTGGTAGCTGATGCATTGAGTAGAAGATCATATGCAAGTACGAGTGCGATATTGTCAACACAAAGGCCCATTTTGTGTGACTTGCAAAGGATAGAGATAGAGTTAAAGACTCCAGGGACCCATGTGATGATGGCGAATATACGAGTAGAACCTACTTTAATTGATAAAGCTAAGGCTGCTCAAGCTACAGACCTAGAGCTGATGCGTATGAGGAAGAAAGTGCAAGAAGGTGCTATGCCGGAAGTAAGAATCGATGAAGAAGGAATACTTCGAGTCAACTCCAGACTTTGTGTTCTTAACAACCCTGATTTAAAGTATAAAATCATGATGGAAGCGCACAACACACCGTTTGCAATCCATCCTGGGATTACCAAAATGTATCATGATCTTCGTCATACATTTTGGTGGAGCAATATGAAGAGAGAGACAACGCTGTTTATCTCGAGGTGTTTAACTTGTCAACGAGTCAAAGCGGAGCATTAAGTACCAAAAGGTCCATTGCAACCACTTAAAATTCTAGAATAGAAGTGGGAGCACATTACCATGGATTTCGTTACTGGTCTTCCCAAGCTTTCTCAAGGCATTGATGTAATTTGGGTCATTGTTGATAGATTGACCAAGTCTGCTCATTTCTTACCAATACGAGAAACTTATACACTTGAACGTCTTGCTCGTATGTACATAAACGAGATTATAAGACTGCATAGTATGCCAGTATCCATAGTTTTTGATCGAGGCACAAGATTCACTTCACGATTTTGGGTTAGTTTACAAAAAGTTATGGGCACGGATTTACGATTTAGTTCAGCATATCATCCCCAGACGGATGGACAATCAGAGAGGAGTATTCAAACTCTTGAAGATTTATTAAGACTCTGTGTCCTTGACTTCAAGGGAAGTTAGGATAAGTTCTTATCATTGGTGGAGTTTTTCTACAACAACAGTTATCAAGCAAGTATTGGCATGGCTCTATTCGAGGCGTTGTACGGAAAAAAGTGTCGTTCTCCAGTATGCTAGGATGAGGTGGGTGAAACAACGTTGTTGGGACCGGAGTTGGTACGTATGACTACGGAAAAGCTTCAAACGATCCGGCAACGTATAAAAACCTCACAAGATCGACAAAAAAGTTATGCTGATCTTCATCGAAAGAACGTGGAATTTGATGTAGGAGATCATGTGTTGTTACGAGTTGCTCCGTGGAAAGGAGTTACGAGATTTGGAAAGAGAGGAAAGCTCAATCCTCAATTCATTGCCCCATTTTTAATCCTCGATCGAGTAGGAACTGTGGCCTATAGACTCTCTTTACCACCAAGTATGTCTCGTGTTCATAATATTTTTCACATATCCAAGTTACGTAAATATGTGGAAGACCCGAACCACATTATTAAGTTAGAACCGGACGAAATAGCGGAAGATTTAACGTATGAAGAAGTTCCTGTTCAAATCTTGGATAAGAAGGAACATATTCTACGCTCCAAGGTTATACCTCAAGTCAAAATTTTGTGGAGAAACCACAATATTGAAAAAATGACCTGGGAGTTAGAATCTGAAATGAAGTCAAGGTATCCTTACCTCTTCGATATACCAGGTACGTACCCTAATTTCGAGGGCAAAATTTCATAAGAATGGGAGGTTGTAAGACCCCAACTTTTATAAATAAAGATGAATTTTTTATAAATATCATTTTTGAATATTATGGAGTGAAATTAATATAATGTTATAGTTGTGGGTAATATTTAAAAATTTTGCAAAGTATGCAAGTTGCTATATAATATTCGATTGGTCGGGAAATATTCGTTTTAACAGGGAATATTCGTACGACGACACAATCATTGGTGGACCCCAAAACGAAATTATTGTCGGATTGAGAAAATGATAAAAATACTTTATGAAAATAACGGCGGAAGTTTTACCATCAATACTGTTGAACTACTCGGTAGTAAAAGTAAAGTAATACACATAGTTGCATAGTAGCACACGATATTGATTATTGATGCTTACGTGATAAGCCACTCAGTTTTATTTTATTGGTATTATTAATGTAATAAAACAGATTTTTTTATATATAAAACAGAATACTTTTATAAAGTTTTTCGTTTTATTAGGCTAATAATAAAATCTTTTTATATAAAACAGAATACTTTTATAAAGTTATCTGTTTTATTAGACAATAATTAGAATATATTATATTTTATTATGCATAGTGCCTGCATAGTAAAATCTTTTATAAAGTTATTCGTTTTATTAGATTATAAATAGAATATATTATATTTTATTTAAAAGATTTTGCTTTAAATTTAGACCGTCAGATTAAAGTAAATCAATCTGGACCGTTCATGAATTAGTTACTATGCAGTCCATTCTTCTATAAATAGAAACTCATTCCTTCATTATTTCTTACGAATTCACTGAAACTCTAGAGAGAGAAGTTATAGAGAGAAAGAATAAAAGTATTCTGCTATTGCACTAGTCATATATCCAGTATTCTTCTTCTTAAGGTAAGGGGTATTATTTCTTTTGTATTCATGAAGAGAACTTCTGTTATTCCATTATTTTTTATTCTGTTAGAATAACCTGTATACGCTGGCTACCCTATACTTGGTGAAATTCTTCTGTTATTCTGTTGAAACATTCTGTCTGTGCATTTACGTCGGACCTGGTTCCATTATTTATTATTTTATCAGAATATCCTGTCTGTGCGTTTACGCCGGACCTGGTTCCATTATCTATTATCTTGTCGGAATATCCTGTCTGTGCGTTTACGCCGGACCTGGTTCCATTATTTATTATTCTGTCGGAATATCCTGTCAGTGCGTTTACGCATGACCTGGCTCCATTATTTATTATTTTGTTGGAATAACCTGTATGTGCGGTCCATCGCACGCCTGGTGATTTCTTTTGTTATTCCATTCTTTATTATACTCAGTTGGCTAAAGTTTTGGCTTTTATACTCCATGAAATTAGTGGAATATCCTTGATATTTGCGCTTCATCCAGTATATTTTCTTGGAAATATTCTTCTGAGTATTCTTGAATTTTACTGCACAAAGCAGTATCATGTTGACAATTTGGACGTTATTGGTTCTTGGATTAATTAATTCTTGAACTTGTTTTATTGAATTCTTATATCATTGTCATCATCCTCATGTTTATATTTTGTTGAAAGTCATCTATGTCATGTAGTGCATAGATGGACTTGGTATGATTATAACCAGGGATTATTCGGTGTAATCATGACCGTAATGTTACAAATGATGTGATAAAAGTCCTCATTGGCCCGTAGTGCATTGATGGACAGTTGTTGGCATGATCATGACCATTGATGAATACACGAATATCCTTGACTGTGATGCATGGATAATTTATGGTTGTGATACTAATGAATATCCTTGGCCGTAGTGCAGGGATGATGTGGATTATTTATTAAGCTGAGTCTCAGCGATAAAAGTGATGAAAAACCTTTTAAATCATAAAAGATAGTAGATTTTATTCTCTACTTGACTCTTTTAATGGATTACTTATTCCGCTACAGTTAAACTTGATATTTATTATATTTTATCAGTTTAACACTGTTGAAGGCTAACAATAATTTATTCTGCATTATCTTCGTCATAATATTTCTTACTGGGCTAGTTGAGCTCACCCTTTTGCTTTCATTGTTCTCTTCAGAAAATGAGAACGTAGCTGGGACTAATCGGAGAACGGAGTGACGTTTCAGAGGATAGAATTAGTAGTCCTCACTATTCTATGAAATAGTGTGAAAATAAATGTATTGAGAAATTATTTTGAGTTTGAATCCTGTTTAGAAGAAAGTGTTGTATTTAAAATCACAACTTATGTTTTGTCGTATTTTACACGACAGTTGTATAATTAAATTTTATTTGTATTTTATACCATGTAGTTAGCGACTCAGAATAGGTGATGTATACCTATTTTGGGGGCGTCACAGATAATATGAATTATTGCTCCGATAATAGAAAATACTTTGTAGTGACAATTATTGAAACAACAGTAATATCAAATATCAACGCAGCAATTATTGAATCAATAAAATAAAATATTGAACAGTAAATACTGTAACAATTATTGAGTAGTACCTTCTTATGTAAGAATCAATAATTGGTGCAATACCGTGTGCTACTGTGCAACAACGCGTATTACTGTGTTTTAACCACCGAGTATTCTAACAGTATTAACGGTAACAACTACGCCGTTATTTATAAACAACTTATACTTGTCGTTTTCTTCATCCAATCGTTTTTCGTTATGGAGCCCACACAAGGCTGCGCCGTCGTACGAATATTCCCCGACAGTAAGAATATTCCACGACCAAACAAATATTCTCCGATAAAAATGAATATTTTATAACCACTTGCTTATTTAAAATATTTGCGTGTTTTACCCATAACTAACCACATTAATCAAATCAACCCTTACTATTTTAAAATAATAAATAGAGGAAATTTAATTTTATTAATAATAAGTTGGGATCTTACAACCTCCCCTCCTTATGAAATTTCGTCCTCGAAATTGACGTACGTACCTGGTATTTCGAAAAGGTGAGGATACCTTGCTTTCATTTCCGTTTTCAACTCCCAGGTCATTTCCTCAATAGCATGGTTCCTCCACAAAACTTTAACTTGTGGTATGACCTTTGTGCGTAGGACATGCTCTTTCCTATCCAAGATCTTGACAGGTACCTCCTCATACATTAAGTCTTCGGCTATCTCGTCCGGTTCTAACTCAATAATGTGGTTCGGGTCTTTCACATATTTACGAAGCACAGATATATGAAAAATATTATGAACACGAGACATACTTGGAGGTAACGCGAGTCTATAGGCCACATTTTCTACTCGGTCAAGAATCTGAAATGGACTAATAAATCGTGGATTGAGCTTTTCTCTCTTCCCAAATCTTTTAACTCCCTTCCGTGGATCAACTCGCAACAATACATAATCCCCAATACCAAATTCCACGTCCTTTTGATGAAGATCTGTGACGCACCCAAAATAGGTATACAACACCCATTCTGAGCCGCCAAATACATGGTACAGAAAGCAAACTACAACTTCAATAATACAATTATCGTGCAAAATACGACAACACATACTGTGAGTTTAAATACAAATATTGTCTTCTAGACAATATCCACACTCAAATAAATCCTCATTACAATTATTCAAACACTATTTTACAGAAATAGTGAGGACTGCTAAAACATCTTTCTAGAACCATCACTCCATACCCCGACTAGATCCTGCTATGTTCTCACCTCCTGAGAAGAAAAATAGAACCAAAAAGGAAAAGGGTGAGCTCAACTAGCCCAGTAAAGAATATTATGACTAAGATAATATACAAACAAATTATCGTTAGTCTTCAACAGGGAAAAATCTGATAGAATATAATCGACAACAAGTTTTAGATCAACAACTGCAGCGGAAACAGCAAACCATTAGAAGAGTCAAGTAGAGAAAGAATTCTACTATCTTCTAAGATTTAAAAGTCCATCATCAATATTTTATCCCTGTAACATCAATTAATAATCATCTTTATCCAAATATTCATCTTTGCACTACAGGCCAAAGATATTCATTTGTATCACCTGTCAGTCATGTTCATCTCAACACCTGTTCATCTTTGCACTACAGGCCAAAGATATTCATCAAGTAATCATACATCTTTGCACTACAGGCCAAAGATATTCATTAATATCATCATTTAGGACTGAGGATGATGAAAAATATCTTAAAGAGAACGAATCCAATGAGACAGAAGGACAAATAGTAGGGATTCGTATAACAGTTTATCCAAGATCAATAATACTTCATAATAATCAATTGTGAAGCAGAATTCAAAAATAAAGATCAAAACATGGATACAATCAAAGATAGTAACCATAATAGACATCTTGGACAAAAAGAAAAAATTTTATTTTTCGGTGAATAGTGTCGTATTCGTGAATAGTGCCGTATACGTGAATAGTGCCGTATACATGAATAGTAACCCCGACACAAAAAGTTCCAAATTTGATAAAAACTCATATCAATATTTCAGCATAATGATATTGAAGAAAATAATATCATTTAAGAAGAAAATAATATCCCTTACGAATATTAAACGAAAATAATATTCATTACGAATATTAAACGAATATAATATTTCTCGCGAATATTGAACGAAATAAAATTTCTTATGAATATTGAACAGAAATAATATTCATACGAAAAATAATATCTCTTCAGAATGTGAAATAAATAATACCCCTTACCTCAAAATATCAGTACTTCTGGTCGGAATACTGGTATAAGGCTGAAAGAAACTTGCTCTGATGAATAGAAACTCTCAAAGTATCTAAATACTCACAAAATACACTCAATAATCTAGAGAGAGAAAGAGAAAAAACTTGTTTCTGGTGTGATTTTCAATTCTAACTTAGCCCTCTATTTATAGGAAAATTTTAGTAGGTTTGACCTGCAACCTGATGGCTTTACCTGCTACTATTCCCACCCACCACATTTGAAATATAATTCAGCACATTTCTTCACCAACCACAAGTGGGGCCCACCAATTCTAGAATTTTCCATCAAAATGATAAACTCCGAAAATTCAACAATTTCTGAACCAGTCATCTCGTAAAATTCATAATAAATCATACGTTCATTTTTAACGGTTCAAAATTTGAGGACATATACTCAACTTATATATGTATAACATATCCAAAAATTACCACGATCCAACGGTCGGATTAAAAATTATAACCCACGCAAAATATCTCAAAAACCCTGATTTTTAATACCTCTATTCCGACAAAAATACTGATAAAAATCTCAACATTAACTTCTTCATTTTTAACCACAAAAATATATCCCTCATTTATATCCACAAAAATAAATATTTCCTTATCATATGAATCAATAATTAATTATTCACAAATAATATTACAGAATCACATTTATGACAACCAGGCCGTTCTCAGGAAAGAGGGGGCTTTCCAATAAGGATTTCTCCTTACTGGCGCGCAATTAGATGACCAAACCTCTCCTTAGACAGAACTTTCTAGACATTGCCAATAATGTTATCTAATAATATTATTCAAATAATATGAATTATTGATCTGATAAATGAAAATACTGTGCAGCAACAATTATTGAAACACCAATAATATAAAATATCAACGCAGCAATTATTGAATCAATAAAATAAAATATTGAACAATAACTACTGTAACAATTATTGAGTAGTGCCTTCTTACGTAAGAATCAATAATTGGTGCAATACCGTGTGCTACTGTATTTTAACCACCGGGTATTCCAACAGTATTAACGGTAACAACTACGCCGTTATTTATAAACAACTTATACTTGTCGTTTTCTTCATCCAATCGCTTTCCGTTATGGGGCCCACACAAGGCTGCGTCGTCGTACGAATATTCCCCGACAGCAAGAATATTCCACGACCAACCGAATATTCACCGACCAAAAATAAATATTTTATAACCACTTGCTTATTTTGCAAAATTTGCACATTTCACCCATAACCAAAGTATTATATCAAATTAACCCCTTATTATTCACAATAATATTTAGAGAAAATTTGATTTTATTCATTAATAAGTTGGGGTCTTACAACCTCCCCTCCTTATGAAATTTCGTCCTCGAAATTGACGTACGTACCTGATGTTTCAAAAAGGTGAGGATACCTCGCTTTCATTTCTGATTCCAACTCCCAGGTCATTTCTTCAATAGCATGGTTTCTCCACAAAACCTTAACTTGTGGTATAACCTTCGTTCGTAGGACATGCTCTTTCCTATCCAAGATCTTAACAGGTACCTCCTCGTACGTTAAATCTTCAGCTATCTCGTCTGGTTCTAACTCAATAATGTGGTTCAGGTCTTTAACATATTTACGAAGCATAGATATGTGAAAAATATTATGAACACGAGACATGCTTGGAGGTAATGCGAGTCTATATGCCACATTTCCTATTCGCTCAAGAATCTCAAATGGACCAACAAATCTTGGATTGAGCTTTCCTCTCTTCCCAAATCTTGTAACTCCCTTCCATGGTGCAACACGTAATAATACATGATCCCCAATATTAAATTCCACGTCCTTCCGATGAAGATCCGCATAACTCTTTTGTCGATCCTGTGCCGTTTGTATACGTTGTCGAATCGTTTGAATCTTCTCTGTAGTAATGCGTACCAATTCTGGTCCCAACAATGTTGCTTCACCCACCTCGTCCCAGCATACTGGAGAACGATATTTTCTTCCATACAACGCCTCAAATGGAGCCACACCTATGCTCGCCTGATAACTGTTGTTGTAGGAGAATTCCACCAATGGTAGGTACTTATCCCAACTCCCTTTGAGATCTAGGACACAAAGTCTTAATAGATCTTCAAGAGTTTGAATAGTCCTCTCTGATTGTCCGTCCGTTTGAGGATGGTATGCTGAACTGAATCGTAAATTCGTGCCCATAGTTTTCTGCAAGCTAGCCCAAAATCGTGAAGTGAATCTTGGGTCACGATCCGAAACTATGGATACTGGCATGCCATGCAATCTCACAATCTCGTTCACGTACATACTAGCAAGACGTTCAAGGGAATAACTCTCACGTATCGGCAAGAAATGAGCGGACTTGGTTAATCTATCAACAATAACCCAAATCGCATCTATGCCTTGAGAAACCTTGAGAAGACCCGTAACAAAATCTATAGTAATGTGTTCTCACTTCCATTTTGGAATCTCAAGTGGTTGCAATGGACCCTTTGGTACTTGATGCTCCGCTTTTACACGTTGACAAGTTAAACATCTCGAGATAAACTCCGCGATCTCTCTTTTCATATTGCTCCACCAAAATATATGTCGAAGATCGTGATACATTTTGGTACTCCCAGGATGGATTGCAAACGGTGTGTTGTGTGCCTCCATCATTATTCTATGCTTCAAGTCAAAATCGTTAGGAATACAATGTCTGGAGTTGACTCGAAGTATTCCTTTTTCATCGATTCTTGCTTCTGGAATAACACCTTCTTGCACTTTCTTCTTCATACGCATCAGCTCTATATCTGTAGCTTGAGCAGCCTTAACTTTATCGATTAAAGTCGGTTCTACTCGTATATTTGATATCATCATGTGGGTACTTGGAGCCTTCATCTCTATCTCCATCCTTTGCAAGTCATACAAAATGGGCCTTTGTGTTAAAAACATTGCACTCGTACCCGCATATGATCTTCTACTCAATGCGTCAGCTACTACGTTTGCTTTTCCAGGATGATATTGGATGGTATGATCGTAATCTTTCAACAGCTCGAGCCAACGTCGCTGCCGCATGTTGAGTTCCTTTTGGGTGAAGAAATATTTGAGGCTTTTATGATCTGTATAGATCTCCACTTTCTCCCCATACAGGTAGTGTCTCCAGATCTTCAACGCAAAAACGACTGCTGCCAACTCCAAATCATGACTAGGATAATTCCTCTCATATTCTTTGAGTTGTCGTGAGGCATAGGCTATGACTTTCCCATGTTGCATGAGAACACAACCTAACCCTTTGCCTGAAGCATCGCTGTAGATAACAAATCCATCCGAACCAGATGGTATTGTCATAACAGGTGCCGAAATGAGTCTCCTCTTGAGTTCTTGGAAACTCTTCTCGCATTCCTCACTCCATACGAATTTTGTATCTTTCCGAGTCAGTTGAGTTAACGGAGTAGCGATTCGAGAAAATCCTTCCACAAATCTCCGATAATAACCAGCTAAACCCAGAAAGCTACATATTTCAATTACCGACTTAGATTGCTCTCAACTGTGACTCATATCCCAACCTTGGATTGTGAGACCCCAGATTTTATGAATAAATATTTAATTTTCTCGAAATATTTTTTTTTTAATATTATGGTGTGGATTTGAGATAATGTTATAGTTGTGGGTAGTATTTATAAATTTTGCAAAGTATGCAAGTTGTCATATTATATTCGATTGGTCAGGGAATATTCTTTGTGTCGGGGAATATTCGTACGATGACACAATCATTGGTGGACCCCACAACGGAATTGTTGTCGGATTGAGAAAAACGACAAAAATATTTTTATGAAAATAACTGCGAAAGTTTTACCGTTAATACTGTTGAACTACTTGGTAGTAAAAGTACAGTAATACGCGTGGTTGCATAGTAGCACACGGTATTGATTATTGATGCTTATGTGAGAAGTTACTCAATTTTGCTTATTTTATAGACTCCCATTTACCTATTTTTCAAAATAATCGGTAGAATTTATTTAAAGGTGGGGCCCACATGTGGGGGCCATATGTGGGGCCCATATGTGTTGAAAAATTGATTTTAGAAATGGGGGTGGGAGAGAGTTACGTATGGGGAAGGAGTTTATATATATAAGATTGTGATGTGTGTGTATATATATAATATTATATTTGTTAGTGGAGAGTGGTGGGAGAAAAAAGAAGAGTGAAAGTGATGTATGTGAGTGGAAAATGGTGGAAAAGTGGTAGTGTGATAGTGATGTGTAAGAGTGTAGTGAATTTGATTATTGGTGGGTGGGGGATTGATGTTGGTTATGGGGGAGAAAAATTAAGTGGTGTATATATAATATTGATTTATATAATATGAAAACATGTGTTTATATATATGTATTATATTTTAATTTTTGTTGTGATTTTATTGGTTAGATGATTGACTTAATTGTTAGTTGATTGAAAAATAATTTTGTAAAATTATTTCATTCATGAATAGTGCCTTTCTATTCTCCTATAAATAGAAGCTCATTCCTTCATTATTTCTTACAAATTCACTGAAACTCTAAAGAGAGAAATTATAGAGAAACTATAGAAAAGTATTCTGCTACTTCCCTACTCTTATATCCAGTTTCTTTTACGGTAAGGGGTGTTATTCTTTCTTATTCATGAAGAGAACTGTTGTTATTCCATTTCTTATTATTCTGTTGGAATAACCTGTATACGCGGTCTACCCTATACTTGGTGACATTCTTCTATTATTCTGTTGGAACATCCTGTATGTGTGTTTTACACCGGACCTGGTTCCATTTTTATTATTATTCTGTTGGAACATCCTGTCTGTGTGTTTTACACCGGACCTGGTTCCGTCTTGTTATTATTCTGTTGGAACATCCTGTCTGTGTGTTTTACACCGGACCTGGTTCCGTCTTTATTATTATTCTGTCGGAATATCCTGTCTGTGCGGTTACGCCGGACCTGGTTCCATTATTTATTATTCTGTCGGAATATCCTGTCTGTGCATTTACGCCGGACCTGGTTCCATTATTTATTATTCTGTTGGAATAACCTGTCTGTGCGGTCTATCGCATGCATGGTGATTTCTTTTGTTATTCCATTCTTTATTATACTCAGTTGGTTAAGTTTTGACTTCTATACTCCATGAAATTTGTGAAATATCCTTGATAATTGCGTTTCATCCAGTATTTTTTTTTCATGAAAATATTCTTCTAAGCATTCTTGAATTTTACTCCACAAAGCAATATCATGTTGACAATTTGGACGTTGTTAATTCTTGGATAAATTAATTCTTGAACTTATTTTATTGAATTCTTATATCATTGTCATCATCCTCATGTTTATATTATGTTGAAAGTCATCTGTGGCCTGTAGTGCATAGATGGACTTGGTATGATTATGACCAGGGATTATTCGGTGTAATCATGACCGTAATGTTACAAATGATGTGAAAAAGGTCCTCATTGGCCCGTAGTGCATTGATGGACAGTTTTTGGTATGATTATGGCTATGGATTCTCTTTGGCCGTAGTGCAGAGATGAATTGTTTTATGGCATGATCATGACCGTTGATGAAAACATGATTATCTTTAGCCGTAGTGCATGGATAATTCGTGGTCGTGATACTAAAGAATATCCTTGGCCGTAGTGCAGGGGTGATTCGATGATGTGGATTATTTATTAAGCTGAGTCCCAGCGATAAAAGTGTTGAAAAACCTTTTAAATCATAAAAGATAGTAGATTTTATTCTCTACTTGACTCTTTTAATGGATTGCTTGTTCCGCTGCAGTTAAACTTGATGTCTATTGTATTTTATCAGTTTAACATTGTTGAAGACTAATGATAATTTATTCTACATTATCTTAGTTATAATATTTCTTACTGGGCTAGTTGAGCTCACCCTTTCTTTCACTGTTCTCTTCAGGAAATGAGAACGTAGCTGGGGCAAGTCGGGGAACGGAGTGATGGTCCGAATGATAGTATTAGTTAGTAGTCCTCACTATTCTATGTAATAGTGTGTTAATAAATGTAATGAGGACTCCTTTTGAGTATGAATACTCTCTAGAAAATAATATTTGTATTCAAACTCACAGTTTATGTTTTGTCGTATTGTACACGACAGTTGTATTAGTAAGTTGTATTTGTATTCTGTACGTTGTAAGTGGCGACCCAAGATGGGTGACGTATAGGAAATTTTGGGGGCGTCACAGTTGGTATCAGAGCTTAGGGATATGATCCCTGGCTAGGATGTGAGAATAGAACTAGGAGGGGAGAGACAGAGAATTCCTTCGCTAGTATGACCTACCTAAGTTTATTTTGTATTTAATTGGTCGGTCAGAATATAGGGATAATATGTTACATGTCGATTAACCTTTGTTTTGTGACAGTATTTGTAAATGACATCCGAAAATATTGAGATAAACAATGAAGCACATGAGAACGTGGAGACACCTCTAATCACCAACCAGGTTAATGTGATTAGAGATATCTATGTGGTGATTGAGGAATTAAAAGTTGCACTCAAGCTAGTCGCAAAGGTAGCAACTGAGAGTGAGGAAGAAGAGGAACCTGAGGTTAATTTATTAGAAGAACTTATTGATCAAAATGTAGAATTACAAAATCGTATTCATGAGTTTGAAGAGCAGGCTGAAGAACGACAGGCGGTCGTAGAACAAAGGGATGCAATAATTCAAAATTGTATTACCCGATGTGCGATGGTTGAACAGAAGCACTCTTTGACAGAGTATACGATATTAAAGCTAGAATCTAAGAATTCAAATGTCAAGGAGCAGCTGAAAGAAGAAATAACTGAACGAGTGAGAATGAAAGATGCATGGGTGAAAGCCGCACGACGCGTTGATATTGTGAAAAGAGAAGTCCGATCCAAGAAAGCTAAAATAGATGATATGTAATTTTTTTTTTCGACAAGTAATTGGGGAAATCCAGCATCGAGTTTTGAATTACCCTAATGAGGAATCAAATGAAGTTATCACGGGTTAGTTAATTATAAATTCTTGCGAAGTCTATACCTTATTAGATACCGGTTCTACCCATTCATTTATCTCTCTTGCTTGCGCTCAACGTTTAAATTTGACTTCGAAGAAATTAGACTTTGACTTATTGGTTGAAACTTCGATAGTAGAAACCTTCGTTACATCCACTATTTATAAATCTTGTTCAAATCAACACTTTCACGTTACCTGTCGATCGTATCTCTTTGAAAATACTTGCCTTTGATGTGATTTTAGGAACGATTGGTTAACTACTCATCATTCTTTTCGTAAGGTGGTTAACTTTCATATTCCTAACCACCCTGTTATGCGGATTCAAAGTAACCAAACCACTAAAGTCAATCATTGTCATATCAAGCCATAAATAAAGAGCCCGATCCTTTAGTTGTTGACTTTCTTGTGAGGAATGCACCGAAGCTAGACTTTCGGTAAGGGACGTTGTGAATAACGGTGATAAGTTAATAGATATCAATGTGACGTGTTATCCAAGTCTTGGACGAGAGTCACAGTTTTGAATGATATTTCTATTGTTAATAAATTTCTTGACGTATTCTTGAAGACTTCTTAGCTTACCCCTAGAACGTGAAATTGAATTTTGTATTGACCCCAGTACAAAACCCATTTCTTAAACCCTCAAATATTTATTCAACTAAAGCGAACGTAACATGCGCCAAAGACGTTGGCTCAAGCTGTTAAAGATTATGATCATACCATACCATCGTGGAAAAGCGAACGTGGTAGCTGATGCGTTGAGTAGAAGATCGTATGCGGTTACAAGTGCGAATAAACTAACCCACGTGAAGATAACGAATATATGATTAGAATCGATTTTAATCGATAAAGTTAAAGCCGCTCAAGCTACATACTCAGAGCTGATAAATGTGAAGAAGAAGGTTCAAGAGGGCGTTATTCTAAAAGCAAGAATCGACGAAGAGAGGAAATCTCAACTCTCGATTTAATTGGCCCATTTGAAATCCTCGATGAAGTAGGAACTGTGGCTTATAAACTCGTTTTACCGCCAAGTATGTTGCGTGTTCAGAACGTTTTTTTTACGTAAAAATGTGGACGACCCGAACCATATTATTAATTTAGAACCGGACGAGATAACAGAAGATTTAACGTATGAGGAGATACGTGTTAACATCTTGGATAAGAAGGATTATATTCAACGCTCAAAGGTTATACCTGAAGAGTTCGAAGTCAAGGTATCCTCACCTGTTCGGCATACCAGGCACGCACGTAAATTTCGAGGGCGAAATTCCATAAGGAGGGGAGATTGTGAGACCCCAGATTTTATGAATAAATATTTAATTTTCTCGAAATATTTTTTTTTTAATATTATGGTGTGGATTTGAGATAATGTTATAGTTGTGGGTAGTATTTATAAATTTTGCAAAGTATGCAAGTTGTCATATTATATTCGATTGGTCAGGGAATATTCTTTGTGTCGGGGAATATTCGTACGATGACACAATCATTGGTGGACCCCACAACGGAATTATTGTCGGATTGAGAAAAACGACAAAAATATTTTTATGAAAATAACTGCGAAAGTTTTACCGTTAATACTGTTGAACTACTTGGTAGTAAAAGTACAGTAATACGCGTGGTTGCATAGTAGCACACGGTATTGATTATTGATGCTTATGTGAGAAGTTACTCAATTTTGCTTATTTTATAGACTCCCATTTACCTATTTTTCAAAATAATCGGTAGAATTTATTTAAAGGTGGGGCCCACATGTGGGGGCCATATGTGGGGCCCATATGTGTTGAAAAATTGATTTTAGAAATGGGGGTGGGAGAGAGTTACGTATGGGGAAGGAGTTTATATATATAAGATTGTGATGTGTGTGTATATATATAATATTATATTTGTTAGTGGAGAGTGGTGGGAGAAAAAGGAAGAGTGAAAGTGATGTATGTGAGTGGAAAATGGTGGAAAAGTGGTAGTGTGATAGTGATGTGTAAGAGTGTAGTGAATTTGATTATTGGTGGGTGGGGGATTGATGTTGGTTATGGGGGAGAAAAATTAAGTGGTGTATATATAATATTGATTTATATAATATGAAAACATGTGTTTATATATATGTATTATATTTTAATTTTTGTTGTGATTTTATTGGTTAGATGATTGACTTAATTGTTAGTTGATTGAAAAATAATTTTGTAAAATTATTTCATTCATGAATAGTGCCTTTCTATTCTCCTATAAATAGAAGTTCATTCCTTCATTATTTCTTACAAATTCACTGAAACTCTAAAGAGAGAAATTATAGAGAAACTATAGAAAAGTATTCTGCTACTTCCCTACTCTTATATCCAGTTTCTTTTACGGTAAGGGGTGTTATTCTTTCTTATTCATGAAGAGAACTGTTGTTATTCCATTTCTTATTATTCTGTTGGAATAACCTGTATACGCGGTCTACCCTATACTTGGTGACATTCTTCTATTATTCTGTTGGAACATCCTGTATGTGTGTTTTACACCGGACCTGGTTCCATTTTTATTATTATTCTGTTGGAACATCCTATCTGTGTGTTTTACACCGGACCTGGTTCCGTCTTGTTATTATTCTGTTGGAACATCCTGTCTGTGTGTTTTACACCGGACCTGGTTCCGTCTTTATTATTATTCTGTCGGAATATCCTGTCTGTGCGGTTACGCCGGACCTGGTTCCATTATTTATTATTCTGTCGGAATATCCTGTCTGTGCATTTACGCCGGACCTGGTTCTATTATTTATTATTCTGTTGGAATAACCTGTCTGTGCGGTCTATCGCATGCATGGTGATTTCTTTTGTTATTCCATTCTTTATTATACTCAGTTGGTTAAGTTTTGACTTCTATACTCCATGAAATTTGTGAAATATCCTTGATAATTGCGTTTCATCCAGTATTTTTTTTTCATGAAAATATTCTTCTAAGCATTCTTGAATTTTACTCCACAAAGCAATATCATGTTGACAATTTGGACGTTGTTAATTCTTGGATAAATTAATTCTTGAACTTATTTTATTGAATTCTTATATCATTGTCATCATCCTCATGTTTATATTATGTTGAAAGTCATCTGTGGCCTGTAGTGCATAGATGGACTTGGTATGATTATGACCAGGGATTATTCGGTGTAATCATGACCGTAATGTTACAAATGATGTGAAAAAGGTCCTCATTGGCCCGTAGTGCATTGATGGACAGTTTTTGGTATGATTATGGCTATGGATTCTCTTTGGCCGTAGTGCAGAGATGAATTGTTTTATGGCATGATCATGACCGTTGATGAAAACATGATTATCTTTAGCCGTAGTGCATGGATAATTCGTGGTCGTGATACTAAAGAATATCCTTGGCCGTAGTGCAGGGGTGATTCGATGATGTGGATTATTTATTAAGCTGAGTCCCAGCGATAAAAGTGTTGAAAAACCTTTTAAATCATAAAAGATAGTAGATTTTATTCTCTACTTGACTCTTTTAATGGATTGCTTGTTCCGCTGCAGTTAAACTTGATGTCTATTGTATTTTATCAGTTTAACATTGTTGAAGACTAATGATAATTTATTCTACATTATCTTAGTTATAATATTTCTTACTGGGCTAGTTGAGCTCACCCTTTCTTTCACTGTTCTCTTCAGGAAATGAGAACGTAGCTGGGGCAAGTCGGGGAACGGAGTGATGGTCCGAATGATAGTATTAGTTAGTAGTCCTCACTATTCTATGTAATAGTGTGTTAATAAATGTAATGAGGACTCCTTTTGAGTATGAATACTCTCTAGAAAATAATATTTGTATTCAAACTCACAGTTTATGTTTTGTCGTATTGTACACGACAGTTGTATTAGTAAGTTGTATTTGGATTTATGTACCATGTAAGTGGCGACCCAAGATGGGTGACGTATACCTAATTTTGGGGGCGTCACATGGATAGCACGTCACAATGACACCTATCAGTTTACTATCGTACGAATATGGCGTCCCCTACGGAGAGTCTGGCTTTGGTGCATTCTACAAAGGAAGTCACCAGATAGAGGCTCGGTTATCAACTTCTATAGTTGGGTTTTTAACTCCTGAAGTTCAATAGGAGCCATTCGATATGAGATTTTAGAAGTGAGTTTTGTACCAGATTCAAAGATGATACAAATTTCAATATCACGCGTAGGCCAAGAAATTCTTCAGGAAATATGTCAGGAAACAAACAACAGAAATATCACTCAAATCTGACGTATTTTTGTTCAAGTCCATGACATAGCTAAGAAAGCTTGACATCCGTTTTTCAATAAACGAATGACTTTACGGCTTGATATGAAAGAGTTTGACTTCAATGGTTTGGTTGCATGAATTCAAATAACAGGTTGCTTAGGAATATGAAAACTAACAACCCTACGAAAACAATCAATTTTTGCATGATGAGTAGTTAACCAATCAATTTCTAAAATCACATCAAAAGCAAGTATCTTTAAAGAGATAAGATCAACAGGTAATGTGATAGTGCCAACTTGGATCATGCAAGATTTATAAACAGTGGACCTAACGGAGTTTCAACAGATAAGTCAAAGTCCAATTTCTCCGGAGTCAAGCACAAGCAGGAGAGATAAAAGAATAGGTAGAACCGATATCTAGTAAAGTATAAACTTCGCAAGAATTCAAGATTAGCTTACCCGTGGTCACCTCGTTCAGGTTTCTCGCATTTTGGCCAGTCACGACAAACGCCCTTCCAGGAACCGCTGATTTCGACTTATCCGGGACAGCTTTTGGAGTCACCATCCCTGTTGAACTTGGTTTTGCTACAGAACACTCTCGAGCTATATGACCCTCCTTTCCACAGTTATAACATACCTTAAACTGTTGTGGACAGTTTGGGCTGATATGCCCTTCTTTTTCGCACTTATAGCATATGACCGGTGGTCGTTCTCCTCCCCTAGAAACAGTTGATGTTTGTGCTGACGTCTTCACGTTATCATTGTTGTACCTTCTCTTCTTGAAATCTCCTCCCGAATCGCTTCTTCCATTATCACGACCACGATTACCACCAGAGTGGTTACCGCTTTTGTTCGAATGTTTTCCTCCCTGCTGGTTTTCATTGCTTCGATGACTGCCGCCACCGGTATGACCCTGGTTGTGGTCCCTCGGTTGCACATACTCATTATCTCGCTCTAATAATTGAGCCCTGTTTACAACATCTGAATATAAAGAAAATTTATGAGAGATAAGATATTGCCGAATCTCGGGTTTTAGACCTCTCAGAAACATCCTTGTCATTCGTTCCTCATTTTCGACCAAATGAGGTGCAAACCTGGATAACTCTGCAAACTTCGCCTCGTACTGGGACACCGTCATGTTGTTTTGTTCTAGTCTGATAAACTCTACCTCCTTCATATGACGAATACTTTCAGGAAAGTACTTGTCATTGAACAGTTTTTGAAATGTTTCCCAGGACATGTTGAGTGCGTCAGGCTGGGTACGCTTCACAGACTCCCACCAATAGTCTGCCTCACCGCGGAATATAAAGGTGGCGAATGGAACCTTCTGTTCCTCCGTGCATCCCAAGACATCAAATATCTTGGTAATCTGCTTGACCCACGTTTCCGCCATGATCGGATCCGGCTTTCCCTTAAATTCTGGTGGTCCCAATTCTTTGAACTGCTTAGCTGTGACAAACCGCGTGTTGTTATCATTTCCACCCGTATTCTGCACACGAGTCTCCCTCGTCTGATTTTGCATGAACTGCAAAAAGCTCCTAAACATTCCATCATTCATCGTTTGCTCGGTAACGTTGTTTACAGGAGGAATATTGCCTTCCTGTTGCACGTTCCCCTGGGTAGTGATCAAAGGTGTCTCCACGGTCTGATTTACTCCATTATTAACGTTCTCAGCTGCCATTTTTAAATACTGCCATAAAACAAGGGTTAATAGTCATGTCATATATTATCCCTATACTCTGACCGACCAAATAAACACCAAATAAACTTAGTCAGGTCATACTAGCGAAGGAATTTCCCGTCTCTCCCCTCCTAGTTCTTGTCTCACATCTCAGCCAGGGATCATATCCCTAAGCTCTGATACCAACTGTGACGCCCCCAAAATAGGTATACAACACCCATTCTGAGTCGCCAAATACATGGTACAGAAAGCAAACTACAACTTCAATAATACAATTGTCGTGCAAAATACGACAACACATACTGTGAGTTTAAATACAAATATTGTCTTCTAGACAATATCCACACTCAAATAAATCCTCATTACAATTATTCAAACACTATTTTACAGAAATAGTGAGGACTGCTAAAACATCTTTCTAGAACCATCACTCCATACCCCGACTAGATCCTGCTATGTTCTCACCTCCTGAGAAGAAAAATAGAACCAAAAAGGAAAAGGGTGAGCTCAACTAGCCCAGTAAAGAATATTATGACTAAGATAATATACAAACAAATTATCGTTAGTCTTCAACAGGGAAAAATCTGATAGAATATAATCGACAACAAGTTTTAGATCAACAACTGCAGCGGAAACAGCAAACCATTAGAAGAGTCAAGTAGAGAAAGAATTCTACTATCTTCTAAGATTTAAAAGTCCATCATCAATATTTTATCCCTGTAACATCAATTAATAATCATCTTTATCCAAATATTCATCTTTGCACTACAGGCCAAAGATATTCATTTGTATCACCTGTCAGTCATGTTCATCTCAACACCTGTTCATCTTTGCACTACAGGCCAAAGATATTCATCAAGTAATCATACATCTTTGCACTACAGGCCAAAGATATTCATTAATATCATCATTTAGGACTGAGGATGATGAAAAATATCTTAAAGAGAACGAATCCAATGAGACAGAAGGACAAATAGTAGGGATTCGTATAACAGTTTATCCAAGATCAATAATACTTCATAATAATCAATTGTGAAGCAGAATTCAAAAATAAAGATCAAAACATGGATACAATCAAAGATAGTAACCATAATAGACATCTTGGACAAAAAGAAAAAATTTTATTTTTCGGTGAATAGTGTCGTATTCGTGAATAGTGCCGTATACGTGAATAGTGCCGTATACATGAATAGTAACCCCGACACAAAAAGTTCCAAATTTGATAAAAACTCATATCAATATTTCAGCATAATGATATTGAAGAAAATAATATCATTTAAGAAGAAAATAATATCCCTTACGAATATTAAACGAAAATAATATTCATTACGAATATTAAACGAATATAATATTTCTCGCGAATATTGAACGAAATAAAATTTCTTATGAATATTGAACAGAAATAATATTCATACGAAAAATAATATCTCTTCAGAATGTGAAATAAATAATACCCCTTACCTCAAAATATCAGTACTTCTGGTCGGAATACTGGTATAAGGCTGAAAGAAACTTGCTCTGATGAATAGAAACTCTCAAAGTATCTAAATACTCACAAAATACACTCAATAATCTAGAGAGAGAAAGAGAAAAAACTTGTTTCTGGTGTGATTTTCAATTCTAACTTAGCCCTCTATTTATAGGAAAATTTTAGTAGGTTTGACCTGCAACCTGATGGCTTTACCTGCTACTATTCCCACCCACCACATTTGAAATATAATTCAGCACATTTCTTCACCAACCACAAGTGGGGCCCACCAATTCTAGAATTTTCCATCAAAATGATAAACTCCGAAAATTCAACAATTTCTGAACCAGTCATCTCGTAAAATTCATAATAAATCATACGTTCATTTTTAACGGTTCAAAATTTGAGGACATATACTCAACTTATATATGTATAACATATCCAAAAATTACCACGATCCAACGGTCGGATTAAAAATTATAACCCCCGCAAAATATCTCAAAAATCCTGATTTTTAATACCTCTATTCCGACAAAAATACTGATAAAAATCTCAACATTAACTTCTTCATTTTTAACCACAAAAATATATCCCTCATTTATATCCACAAAAATAAATATTTCCTTATCATATGAATCAATAATTAATTATTCACAAATAATATTACATAATCACATTTATGACAACTAGGCCGTTCCCAGGAAAGAGGGGGATTTCCAATAAGGATTTCTCCTTACTGGCGCGCAATTAGATGACCAAACCTCTCCGTAGACAGAACTTTCTAGACATTGCCAATAATGTTATCTAATAATATTATTCAAATAATATGAATTATTGATCTGATAAATGAAAATACTGTGCAGCAACAATTATTGAAACAACAATAATATAAAATATCAACGCAGTAATTATTGAATCAATAAAATAAAATATTGAACAATAACTACTGTAACAATTATTGAGTAGTGCCTTCTTACGTAAGAATCAATAATTGGTGCAATACCGTGTGCTACTATATTTTAACCACCGGGTATTCCAACAGTATTAACGGTAACAACTACGACGTTATTTATAAACAACTTATACTTGTCGTTTTCTTCATCCAATCGCTTTCCGTTATGGGGCCCACACAAGGCTGCGTCGTCGTACGAATATTCCTCTACAGCAAGAATATTCCACGACCAACCGAATATTCACCGACCAAAAATAAATATTTTATAACCACTTACTTATTTTGTAAAATTTGCACATTTCACCCATAACCAAAGTATTATATCAAATTAACCCCTTATTATTCACAATAATATTTAGAGAAAATTTGATTTTATTCATTAATAAGTTGGGGTCTTACAAGATCCGCATAACTCTTTTATCGATCATGTGCCGTTTGCATACATTATCAAATTATTTGGATCTTTTCTGTAGTCATACGTACCAACTCGGGTCCCAACAATGTTGCTTCACCCACCTCATCCCAACATATTGGAGAGCGACACTTTCGTCCATACAATGCTTCAAATGGGGCCACCCCTATAGTTGCCTGATAACTGTTGTTGTAGGAGAATTCTACCAATGATAAATACTTATCCCAATTCCCTTTGAAGTCTTGGACACAGAGTCTTAATAGATCTTCAAGAGTTTGAATAATCCTCTCTGATTGTCCGTCCGTTTGAGGATGGTATGCCGAACTGAATCGTAAATTCGTACCCATAGCTTTTTGCAAGCTAACCCAAAATCTTGAAGTGAATCTTGGGTCACGATCCGAAACTATGGATACTGGCATGCCATGCAATCTCACAATCTCATCCACGTACATACGAGCAAGACGTTCAAGGGAATAAGTCTCCCGTATAGGCAAGAAATGAGTAGACTTGGTTAATCTATCAACAATAACCCAAATAGCATTTATGCCTTGAGAAACCGTGGGAAGACCCGTAACAAAATACATGGTAATGTGTTTCCACTTCCATTTCGGAATCTCAAGTGGTTGCAATGGGCCCTTAGACACTTGATGCTCTGCCTTTACACGTTGACAAGTTAAACACCTCGAGATAAACTTTGTAATCTCTCTCTTCATATTGTTCCACCAAAATGTATGTCGAAGATCACGATACATTTTGGTACTTCCAGGATGGATTGCAAATCGTGTATTGTGTGCCTCCATCATGATCTTGTACTTCAAATCAGAATCATTAGGAACACAAAGTCTGGAGTGGACTCGAAGTATTCCTTCTTCATCGATTCTTGCTTCTGGAATAGCACCTTCTTGCACTTTCTTCTTCATACGCATCAGCTCCGGGTCTGTGGCTTGAGCAACTTTAACTTTTTCGATTAAAGTTGGTTTTATACGTATACTTGACATCATTGCATTGGTCCCCGGAGTCTTGAATTCTATCTTCAACTTTTGTAAATCACACCAAATGGGCATTTGTGTTGACAATATCGCACTCGTTCCTGCGTATGATCTTCTACTCAATGCGTCGGCTACCACGTTCGCTTTTCTAGGATGGTATTGAATGGTATGGTCGTAGTCTTTCAACAGCTCGAGCCAACGTCGTTGCCGCATGTTGAGTTCTTTTTGGGTGAAGAAATATTTGAAACTTTTATGGTCTGAATATATCTCCACTTTCTTCCCATATAGATAGTGCCTCCAGATCTTTAGCGCGAAAACGACTGCTGCCAACTCTAAATCATAAGTAAAATAATTCCTCTCATATTCTTTAAGTTGTCGTGAAGCATAGGCTATAACTTTTCCACGTTGCATGAGAACACATCTTAGCCCTTTACCTGAAGTATCGTTGTAGATAACAAATCCATCCTAACCAGATGGTATGGTCAAAACAGGTGCCGAAATGAGTCTCCTCTTAAGCTCTTGGAAACTCTTCTCGCATTCCTCGCTCCATACGAATTTGATATCTTTCCGAGTCAGCTGAGTTAATGGAGTAGCGATTCGAGAAAATCCTTCCATGAATCTCCGATAATAACCAGCTAAGCCTAGAAAGCTACGTACTTCGGTCACCGACTTCAGTTGTTCCCAACTTTGTATTGTTTCAATCTTCGCCGGGTCAACAGATACTCCATATTTTGACACCACGTGCCCAAGGAATGTTACTTCCTTAAGTCAGAACTCGCATTTCTTCAACTTGGCATATAACTTATTTTCACGAAGCCTTTGGAGTACCAGCTTCAAATGGTGCTCATGATCTTCACGACTTTTGGAATATATGAGGATGTCATCAATAAAGACAATAACGAACTGATCCAAATATTCCTTGAATATTCGGTTTATCATATCCATGAAAGCCGCAGGAGCATTAGTCAATCCAAAAGATATGACTAAGAATTCATAATGCCCGTACTGAGTTCTAAAGGCAGTCTTTGGAATATCCTCAGTTCTAATCTTCAGCTGATGATATCTAGAACGAAGATCGATCTTTGAATAGAATTGTGCTCCTTGCAACTGGTCAAACAGGTCATCAATACGAGGTAGCGGATACCTATTCTTGATGGTGACATGGTTCAATTCCCGGTAGTCAATACAAAGTCGCATACTCCCGTCTTTCTTCTTTACAAATAAAACAGGAGCACCCCAAGGAGATGTACTAGGACGAATGAAACCGATGTCCAACAACTCCTGTAGTTGAACCTTTAACTCCTGAAGTTCAATAAGAGCCATTCGATATGGAATTTTAGAAATGGGCTTTGTACCAGGTTCAAGATCAATAAAAAATTCAACTTCACGTTCCGGGGGTAGACCGGG
This sequence comes from Panax notoginseng, assembly GCA_016801055.1. Lineage (NCBI taxonomy): Eukaryota > Viridiplantae > Streptophyta > Magnoliopsida > Apiales > Araliaceae > Panax > Panax notoginseng. The sequence goes on from CM029012.1 coordinate 194,181,136, forward strand.
AAGTTCTTCAGGAAATACGTCAGGAAAGTCAATAACAATAGGAATATTATTCAAATATGACGTGTCTTTATTCAAATCCATAACATGGGCTAAGAAAGCTTGACATTCGTTTTTTAATAAACGAATAGCTTTATGACTTGATATAACAGTGATTGATTTTAATGGCTTAGTTGCTTGAATTCGCACAACAGGTTGGTTAGGAATATGAAAACTAACAACCTTACGAAAACAATCAATTTTGGCATGATGAGTAGTTAACCAATCAATCCCTAAAATCACGTCAAATGCAAGTATCTTTAAAGAGATAAGGTTAACAGGTAAGGTGATGGTGCCAACTTGGATCAAACAAGATTTATAAACAGTGGATGTGATGAAGTTTCTCCTAACGGAGTTTCAACAGATAAGTCAAAGTCCAATTTCTCAAGTGTCAAGTTTAAACGTTGAGCACAACAAGTAGAGATAAATGAATGGGTAGCACCGGTATCTAGTAAGGTATAAACTTCACAAGAATTTATGATTAGCTTACCCGTGATCACCTCGTTTGGGTTTCTCGCTGTAACGACCCCAAAACAGGTCCATTCCATCCAACCCATTTTGAGTCGCCAAATACATGGTACAGATAACAACTACAACTTTATTACAACAATTGTCGTGTAAAATACAACAACACATATGCTATGAGTTTGAGTACAAATATATACCAACTGTGACTCATGTCCCAACCTTGGATAGCACGTCACAATGACACCTTACATAAAGGTATAGTCAAAAACTGTTTTAAAAATTAGAATCTTTGGAAAGTGCTCAAGGAAACCCTCATACATGGGAGGCCATGCTTCTAGGTTATGATAGACATCATATGGCCACAGAATTATCCTTGGTTGACCCAATAGACCCCAAAGAAAAATGAGAAGATTACTATCATATTCTTCCCAATGGCGAGTCTTCTCTTGACATATCATTATCTCCACTGTCTCTAATTGAGAATTATACTTCAACCAAACTCCAAGATCATATATGTAGTGCTTGTAGATATACTCAACAAGTGGATGTGCACAACCATGTCTTATGATGACACGAGGTTGTGTGTCGTTAGACATCTTATATGATAGTGGCAAAACACCCTTCCAACGTTGGGTTCGCTTCACCCTAGATGATTCACCAAATATAACTACTAAATGATGACCACCGTTCTATTCTCTTGTTACCCCCGCCCGACCCAGCTACACTCTTATTACCTGAAAGGAATTGTGAAACAGAAGGGTGAGCACAACTAGCCCAGTAAAGAATATCATGACTAAAGATAATTAAATTATCAATAGCATTCATCAGTAATAAATCAGAGATTTAGAACATATGGTAGATGATAAAACTTTTCAACCATAGTTGCAGCGGAACGAGCAATCTATTAGAAGAGTCAAATAGACTATAAAGTCTATTATCTTCTCCACGTTAAAAGTCCACCAACAATGTTTTATCCCTGTAACATCAATCAATAGTTCCTTTCCACAATCATATGAATAATTCATAATCATAATTGTGATTCTAAATTTCGCATCCAAGACGAAGATAATTTTCATCACCTGTCTTTACCTGAAACATTAAAGATTATGGTTATACCAAATCACAGTTCCTGTTCATAATCATACTAATAAATTCATCTTTGCATCACGGGCCAAAGATATTCATCAACAGTTCATCTTTACACTACATGCCAAAGATATTCAACAACAAGTCATCTTTGTACTACGGGCCAAAGATATTCATCAACAACTCATCTTTGCACTACATGCCAAAGATATTCCTCAATAGTTCATATTTGCACTACAGGCCAAATATATTATTATCTCAAAGAAATATATAATCATTTCAGAATTTATATAACCAATAATTATAACCATGTTGATCATTTCACCTTTGCACTTAAGCTAAAGATATTCAATTATAAATTCAATGGTCATGATCATACCAGTCACAATTCAACTTTTCACTACTGTACAAAGAGAACCCTAGTCATGATCATACCAATAATCTACCCATCTTTACACTCAAGTCAAAGAGAAATATCATCATTAGGGTTATAAAAATGTTATATATGATAAAAAAATAATATGATCAACATATAGTTTTAATCTCAAGAGTAATATTCATAAATCAACTATAATTTGGTTAGAAAAAGAAACCAATTTTGTCATGAATAGTAACTCGTGAATAGTAACCCATGAATAGTAACTCATGAATAGTAACTCGTGAATAGTAACTCATGAATAATAACTCATGAATAGTAACTCGTGAATAGTAACCCCGACATGAAAAGTTCCAAATTTGATAAAAAGTTCAGATCAATACTTCGGCATAATGATATTGGAGAAAATAATATCATTTAAGAAGAAATAACATCCCTTACTATCACTTACCTCAAAAGAGCAGTACTTCTGACTGGAATAACGCTGAACGAACTTGCACCGTATATCAACACTCAAGATATCAAAAAAACTCACAAGAATACACTCGATAATATAGAGAGAGAAATAGAGAGAAAACTTCAGTTTCTGGTGTGATTTTCAATTCTAACCTAAGCACCCTATTTATAGGAAAATACTTAGAACACCAAAGTAGAAAATTGAATATAATAATATATTTATAACCAAATTTTCCTTAGCCCACCACATCAAAAACATATTTTTCACACAAATGTACCAAAAATGCAAAACATGTTTTAAACAATTTTTGTAACAAAAATCAATTCAGACTCAATAATTCGAAACTTCAATAATTCGTAATAAATAGCCGTTTTATCAGAAAATTCGAATCTCGCCAGTTTTTATAGGAAATTCAATTCTCTACAACTTTGCAGAAGAAAGTTTTTCTAAATTCCAAACAGAAATTGATTGAAATCCACAAATGGATGATTTTACAGTCTATAATAAATTTTCGGTCAAAAATTGTGTCCACCAACATACAAAACATGTGTTAAACATTTAATCCAACAAAAATACTTTTCCTCCTCATTTATTCATATATCCCACATTCATTGTAAAAATATCACCATTAATATATTATTAAAATAATATATTTAAATGAATTATTTTATCAGAGAAAGATAAAATATTAATTTTCAACAATTGTCACATTAAAAATTTTCTCTATCTATATCCACATAAAATCAATATTTTTCTCATCATATAAATAAATAATTAATTATACACAAATAATTTTACAGAATCACAGTACTGACAACCAGGCCGTTCTCAAGAAAGAGGGGGCTTTCCAATAAGGATCTCTTCCTTACTGGCGCGCAATTAGATGACCAAACCTCTCCTTAGACAGAACTTTCTAGACATTACCAATAATGTTATCTAATAATATTATTCAGATAATATGAATTATTGCTCCGATAATAGAAAATACTGTGTAGTGACAATTATTAAAACAACAGAAATATAAAATATCAACGCAGCAATTATTGAATCAATAAAATAAAATACTAAACAGTAATTACTGTAATAATTATTGAGTAATGCCTTCTTACGTAAAAATCAATAATTGGTGTAATACCGTGTGCTACTGTGCAACAATGCGTATTACTGTATTATAACCACCGGGTATTCCAACAGTGTTAACGGTAACAACTACTCCGTTATCTATAAATAACTTACTCTTGTCGTTTTCTTCATCCAATCGCTTTCCGTTATGGGGCCCACAAAAGACTGCGCCGTCGTACGAATATTCTCCGACAGTAAGAATATTCCACGACCAAGCGAATATTTCCCGACAACAATGAATATTTTATAACCACTTGTGTATTCCGAAAAAAAATTTATATATCACCCTTAACTTTAATATTTATCAATTTAACCATTTACTAAATAGTAATTATAAGAAAAATTGAATACTTTTATTTCATAAAATTCGGGGTCTTACATATAATGCTATAGTTGTGAGTAATATTTATAAATTTTACAAAGTACGCAAGTTGTTATATAATATTTGATTGGTCGGGGAATATTCGTTTTAACAGGGAATATTCGTACAACGGCACAATCATTGGTGGACCCCACAATGGAATTATTGTCGGATTGAGAAAACGACAAAAATATTTTATTAAAAATAACGGCGAAAGTTTTACCATTGTTACTGTTGAACTACTCGGTGGTAAAAGTACAGTAATACGTGTGGTTGCATAGTAACACACGGTATTGATTATTAATGCTTATGTGAGAAGTCACTTAGTTTGATTCAATTATTGTCAGTTAATAATATGAATTATTTAGCGATAATGAAGTTTTGTTTTATTCGTATTATTAACGTAATAAAACAGAAACATCTTATTATATAAAACAGAATACTTTATTAAAGTTATTCTATAAATAGAATATATTATATTTTATTTAAAAGATTTTTCTTTAAATATGGACCGTCAGATTAAAGTAATCAATATGGACCGTTCATGGATTAGTTACTATGCATTCCATTTTTTTATAAATAACAGCTCATTCCTTCATTATTTCTTACGAATTCACTGAACTCTAGAGAGAGAAACTATAGAGAGAAACTATAGAGAGAGAAAAGAAAAGTATTCTGCTACTTAATCACTTCTTTATTTCAGTTCTTCTTTAAAACGGTAAGGGGTGTTATTCTTTCTTATTCATGAAGAGAACTGTTGTTATTCCATTTCTTATTATTCTGTTGGAATAACCTGTATACGCGGTCTACCCTATACTTGGTGACATTCTTCTGTTATTCTGTTGGAACATCCTGTCTGTGTGTTTTACACCGGACCTGGTTCCGTCTTGTTATTATTCTGTTGGAACATCCTGTCCGTGTGTTTTACACCGGATCTGGTTCCATTATTTATTATTATTCTGTCGAAATATCTTGTCTGTGCGTTTACGCCGGACCTGGTTCCATTGTTTATTATTCTGTCGGAATATACTGTCTGTGCGTTTACGCCGGACCTGGTTCCATTATTTATTATTCTGTTAGAATAACCTGTCTGTGCGGTCTATCGCATGCGTGGTGATTTCTTTTGTTATTCCATTCGTTATTATACTCAGTTGGTTAAGTTTTAACTTCTATACTCCATGAAATTAGTGAAATATCCTTGATAATTGCGGTTCATCCAGTATCTTTTCATGAAAATATTATTCTAAGTATTCTTGAATTTTACTCCACAAAGCAGTATCATGTTGACAATTTGGACGTTGTTAATTTTTGGATAAATTAATTCTTGAACTTGTTTTATTGAATTCTTATATCATTGTCATCATCCTCATGTTTATAAAATGTTGAAAGTCATCTGTGGCCTGTAGTGCATAGATGGACTTGGTATGATTATGACCAGCGATTATTCGGTATAATCATGACCGTAATGTTACAAATGATGTGGTAAAAGTTCTCATTGGCCCGTAGTACATTGATGGACAGTTGTCGGCATGATCATGACCATTAAGGAATACACGAATATCCTTGGCCGTAGTGCAGGAGTGATTCGATGATGTGGATTATTTTATTAAGCTGAGTCCCAGCGATAACAGTGTTGAAAATCCTTTTAAATCATAAAAGATAGTAGAGTTTATTTTCTACTTGACTCTTTTAATGGATTGCTTGTTTCGCTGCAGTTAAACTTGATGTCTATTATATTTTATCAGTGTAACACTGTTGAAGGCTAATGATAATTTATTCTACATTATCTTAGTCATAATATTTCTTACTGGGCTAGTTGAGCTCACCCTTTCTTTCACTGTTCTCTTCAGGAAATGAGAATATAGCTGGGACGAGTCGGGAAACGGAGTGATGGTCCAGAGGATAGCATTAGTAGTCCTCACTATTCTGTGAAATAGTGTGATAATAATTGCAATGAGGACTCCTTTTGAGTATGAATACTCTCTAGAAGACAATATTTGTATTCAAACTCACAGATTATGTTTGGTCGTATTGTACACGACAGTTGTATTATTAAGTTGTATTTGTATTCAGTACCATGTATCTGGCGACCCAAGATGGGTGATGTATACCTAATTTTGGGGGCGTCACAGGTTTCGTTATTTATTATTCTGTTGGAATAACATGTCTGTGCGGTTCATCGCATGCCTGGTGATTTCTTTTGTTATTCCATTCTTTATTATACTCAGTTGGTTAAAATTTTGGCTTTTATACTCCATGAAATTAGTGGAATATCCTTGATATTTGCGCTTCATCCAGTATATTTTCTTGAAAATATTCTTTTGAGCATTCTTGAATTTTACTGCACAAAGCAATATCATGTTGACAATTTGGACGTTATTGGTTCTTGGATTAATTAATTCTTGAACTTGTTTTATTGAATTCTTATATCATTGTCATCATCCTCATGTTTATATTTTGTTGAAAGTCATCTATGGCATGTAGTGCATAGATGGACTTGGTATGATTATAACCAGGGATTATTCGGTGTAATTATGACTGTAATGTTACAAATGATGTGGTAAAAGTCCTCATTAGCCCGTAGTGCATTGATGGACAGTTGTTGACATGATCATAACCATTGATGAATACACGAATATCCTTGGCTGTGATGCATGGATAATTTGTGGTTGTGATACTAATGAATATCATTGGCCGTAGTGTAGGGATGATGTGGATTATTTATTAAGCTGAGTCTCAGCAATAAAAGTGATGAAAAACCTTTTAAATCATAAAAGATAGTAGATTTTATTCTCTACTCGACTCTTTTAATGGATTGCTTGTTTCGATACAATTAAACTTGATGTTTGTTATATTCTATCAGTTTAACACTGTTGAAGGCTAACGATAATTTATTCTGCATTATCTTCGTCATAATATTTCTTACTGGGCTAGTTGAGCTCACCCTTTTGCTTTCATTGTTCTCTTCAGGAAATAAGAACGTAGCGGGAGCTAGTCGGGGAACAGAGTGACGATTCAGAGGATAGTATTAGTAGTCCTCACTATTCTATGAAATAGTGTGAAAATAAATATATTGAGAACTTATTTTGAGTTTGAATCATGTTTAGAAGAAAGTGTTGTATTTAAACTCTCAGCTTATGTTTTGTCGTATTTTACACGACAGTTGTATAATTAAGTTTTATTTGTATTTTATACCATGTAGTTGACGACTCAGAATAGGTGATGTATACCTATTTTGGGGGCGTCACAGTTGGTATCAGAGCTTAGGGATATGATCCCTGGCTGAGATGTGAGATAAGAACTAGGAGGGGAGAGACGGGGAATTCCTTCGCTAGTATGACCTACCTAAGTTTACTTGTTATTTAATTGGTCGGTCAGAGTATAGAGATAATAGGTGATATGTTAATTAACCCTTGTTTTGTGGCAGTATTTGAAAATGACATCCGAGAATGTTGAGAATAGCAATGAAGCACAGGCGATCGTTGATTCACTACATATCAATAATCAGGATAATATGCATCAGAAAGGCGATAATCCTCATACAAATAACAACACTGACTAAATGATGAATGATAGAATGTTCAGAGGCTTTATGCAATTCATGCAACATCAGGCGAGAGCGGCTCCTGTCCAAAATGTAGGTGAAAATACTGAAAACTCACGGACGGTCACCGCTAAACAGTTCAAGGAGCTGGGACCACCGGAGTTTATTGGAGAACCAAAACCACTTAAGGCGGAAACGTGGATAAAGCAGATCACCAAGATATTTGATGTCTTGAGATGTGCCGAAGAGCAAAAGGTTCCGTTTGCCACCTTTATGTTGCGATGAGAGGCAGATTACTGGTGGGAATCGGTAAAGCGTACTCAACCTGCTGCACTGAAGATGTCTTGGGAGAAGTTTCAAGAACTATTCAATGACAAGTACTTTCCTGAAAGTATTCGTCACAAGAAGGAGATAGAGTTCATCAAGTTGGAGCAGAATAATATGACCGTGTCGTAGTACGAAGCTAAGTTTGCTGAGCTGTCCTGGTTTGCGTCCCACTTGGTGGATAATGAAGAGAGAATGACACGAATGTTTTTAAGAGGTTTGAAGCTAGAGATACGTCAACATCTTATTTCTCATAAACTGTGTTTGTATTCAGATGTTGTAAATATGGCTCAGTTAGTGGAGCGCGATAACGAGTCAACGCAACCTAAAGAGAGCAACAGGCAAAATGATAATACCAGTGAAAGCAATTATCGAAGCGATGATAACAAGCGGGAAAGGAATCAACATGCCAGAAATGGTAACCACTTCGGTGATAATCATGACCAAAACAATAAGAATGGATATTTCAAGAAGAGGAGATTCAATAATGATAGAAAGACGTCAGCACCAGCACCCATGGTTAAGGAAGGAGAACGACCACCGATCATATGCTTCAAATGCGGAGGGGAGGGACACATCAGTCCAAACTGCGCTATGCCATCCAAAGCATGTTATAATTGTGGAAGAGAAGGTCACCTAGCCTGATTTTGTCGATCACCGAAGACAAGTTCAGCTAGGATGGAGGTACCAAAGGACGTCCTAGAAAATTCAAAACCGGTAGTGCAAGGGAGAGCGTTTGTTGTGACCTCCCAGAAAGTAAGGAACCCGAATGAGGTCATCACGGGTAAGCTTATCATAAACTCTAGCGAAGTCTATACCTTATTTGATACCAGTTCTACCTATTATTTTATTTCTCCTATTTGCGCTCAACGATTAAATTTGACTTCAGAGAAATTAGACTTTGACTTATCTGTGGAAACTCCGTTGGGAGAAATTTTCATTACATCCACTGTTTATAGGTCTTGTTTGGTTCAAATCAGTACCCTCACATTACCTGTCGATCTTATTTCATTGAAAATACTTGCATTTGATGTAATTCTAGGGATTGATTGGTTAACTACCCATTGATTGGTTAACTACACATCATGCAAAAATTGATTATTTTCGTAAGGTTGTTAGCTTTCATATTCCTAATCAACCTATTATGCGAATTCAAACAACCAAACCATTAAAATCAATCACTGTCATCTCAAGCCATAAAGCTATTCGTTTATTGAAAAACGGATGTCAAGCTTTCTTAGCTCATGTCACGGATCTAAACAAAAATACTTTAGTTTTGAATGATATTTCTATTGTTAATGAATTTCCTGACGTATTCCCTGAAGAACTTCCTGGCCTACCCCCAGAGCGTGAAATTGAATTTTGTATCGACCTGAACCCGGTCCAAAACCCATTTCCAAAGTCCCATATCGAATGGCTCCTATTGAACTTCAGGAGTTAAAAACTCAACTGCAGGAATTGTTAGACATTGGCTTTATTCGTCCTAGTACTTCTCCTTGGGGTGCTCCTGTTCTATTCGTGAAGAAGAAAGATGGGAGTATGCGACTTTGTATTGATTATCTGGAGTTGAATCATGTCACCATCAAAAATAGGTACCCATTGCCACGTATTAATGACGTGTTTGACTAGTTGCAAGGAGCATAATTCTTTTCAAAAATCTATCTTCGTTCTGGATATCATCAGCTGAAGGTTACAACTGAGGATATTCCAAAGACTGCCTTTAGAACTCGGTACGGGCATTATGAATTCTTAGTCATGTCTTTTGGATTGACTAATGCTCTTGCTGCCTTCATGGATTTGATGAACCGAGTATTCAAGGAATATTTGGATCATTTTGTGGTCGTCTTTATTGATGACATCCTTATTTATTCCAAAAGCCGTGAAGATCATGAGCAACACTTGAGGCTGACACTCCAAAAGCTTCGTGAATACAAGCTTTATGCCAAGTTGAAGAAATACGAGTTCTGGCTTGAGGAAGTAGCATTCCTTGGGCACGTAGTATCAAGTTATGGAATATCAGTTGATCCGACAAAGATTGAAGCAATTCAAAGCTGGGAGCAACCTAAATCAGTGACCGAAGTACGTAGCTTTCTCGGTTTAGCTAGTTATTATCGGAGATTCGTGAAAGGATTTTATCGAATCGCTACTCCATTAACTCAGCTGACTCGGAAAGATACAAAGTTCTGTTGGAGCGAAGAATGTGAGAAGAGTTTTCAAGAACTCAAGAGGAGACTCATTTCAACACCTGTTCTAACAATACCATCTGGCACGGAGGGATTTGTCATCTACAGTGATGCTTCGGGCAAAGGGTTGGGATATGTTCTCATGCAACATGGAAAAATCATAGCATATACCTCAAGACAACTCAAAGAACATGAGAGGAATTATCCTACTCATGATCTAGAGTTGGCAGCTGTTTTCTTTGCACTTAAAATTTGGAGGCATTACTTGTATGGGGAGAAAGTGGAGATCTTTACGGATCATAAAAGCCTCAAATATTTCTTCACTCAAAAGGAACTCAACATGCGACAACGACGTTGGCTGGAACTGTTGAAAGATTATGATCATACCATCCAATGCCATCCTGGAAAAGCGAACGTGGTAGCTGATGCATTGAGTAGAAGATCATATGCAAGTACGAGTGCGATATTGTCAACACAAAGGCCCATTTTGTGTGACTTGCAAAGGATAGAGATAGAGTTAAAGACTCCAGGGACCCATGTGATGATGGCGAATATACGAGTAGAACCTACTTTAATTGATAAAGCTAAGGCTGCTCAAGCTACAGACCTAGAGCTGATGCGTATGAGGAAGAAAGTGCAAGAAGGTGCTATGCCGGAAGTAAGAATCGATGAAGAAGGAATACTTCGAGTCAACTCCAGACTTTGTGTTCTTAACAACCCTGATTTAAAGTATAAAATCATGATGGAAGCGCACAACACACCGTTTGCAATCCATCCTGGGATTACCAAAATGTATCATGATCTTCGTCATACATTTTGGTGGAGCAATATGAAGAGAGAGACAACGCTGTTTATCTCGAGGTGTTTAACTTGTCAACGAGTCAAAGCGGAGCATTAAGTACCAAAAGGTCCATTGCAACCACTTAAAATTCTAGAATAGAAGTGGGAGCACATTACCATGGATTTCGTTACTGGTCTTCCCAAGCTTTCTCAAGGCATTGATGTAATTTGGGTCATTGTTGATAGATTGACCAAGTCTGCTCATTTCTTACCAATACGAGAAACTTATACACTTGAACGTCTTGCTCGTATGTACATAAACGAGATTATAAGACTGCATAGTATGCCAGTATCCATAGTTTTTGATCGAGGCACAAGATTCACTTCACGATTTTGGGTTAGTTTACAAAAAGTTATGGGCACGGATTTACGATTTAGTTCAGCATATCATCCCCAGACGGATGGACAATCAGAGAGGAGTATTCAAACTCTTGAAGATTTATTAAGACTCTGTGTCCTTGACTTCAAGGGAAGTTAGGATAAGTTCTTATCATTGGTGGAGTTTTTCTACAACAACAGTTATCAAGCAAGTATTGGCATGGCTCTATTCGAGGCGTTGTACGAAAAAAAGTGTCGTTCTCCAGTATGCTAGGATGAGGTGGGTGAAACAACGTTGTTGGGACCGGAGTTGGTACGTATGACTACGGAAAAGCTTCAAACGATCCGGCAACGTATAAAAACCTCACAAGATCGACAAAAAAGTTATGCTGATCTTCATCGAAAGAACGTGGAATTTGATGTAGGAGATCATGTGTTGTTACGAGTTGCTCCGTGGAAAGGAGTTACGAGATTTGGAAAGAGAGGAAAGCTCAATCCTCAATTCATTGCCCCATTTTTAATCCTCGATCGAGTAGGAACTGTGGCCTATAGACTCTCTTTACCACCAAGTATGTCTCGTGTTCATAATATTTTTCACATATCCAAGTTACGTAAATATGTGGAAGACCCGAACCACATTATTAAGTTAGAACCGGACGAAATAGCGGAAGATTTAACGTATGAAGAAGTTCATGTTCAAATCTTGGATAAGAAGGAACATATTCTACGCTCCAAGGTTATACCTCAAGTCAAAGTTTTGTGGAGAAACCACAATATTGAAAAAATGACCTGGGAGTTAGAATCTGAAATGAAGTCAAGGTATCCTTACCTCTTCGATATACCAGGTACGTACCCTAATTTCGAGGGCAAAATTTCATAAGAATGGGAGGTTGTAAGACCCCAACTTTTATAAATAAAGATGAATTTTTTATAAATATCATTTTTGAATATTATGGAGTGAAATTAATATAATGTTATAGTTGTGGGTAATATTTAAAAATTTTGCAAAGTATGCAAGTTGCTATATAATATTCGATTGGTCGGGAAATATTCGTTTTAACAGGGAATATTCGTACGACGACACAATCATTGGTGGACCCCAAAACGAAATTATTGTCGGATTGAGAAAATGATAAAAATACTTTATGAAAATAACGGCGGAAGTTTTACCATCAATACTGTTGAACTACTCGGTAGTAAAAGTAAAGTAATACACATAGTTGCATAGTAGCACACGATATTGATTATTGATGCTTACGTGATAAGCCACTCAGTTTTATTTTATTGGTATTATTAATGTAATAAAACAGATTTTTTTTATATATAAAACAGAATACTTTTATAAAGTTTTTCGTTTTATTAGGCTAATAATAAAATCTTTTTATATAAAACAGAATACTTTTATAAAGTTATTTGTTTTATTAGACAATAATTAGAATATATTATATTTTATTATGCATAGTGCCTGCATAGTAAAATCTTTTATAAAGTTATTCGTTTTATTAGATTATAAATAGAATATATTATATTTTATTTAAAAGATTTTGCTTTAAATTTAGACCGTCAGATTAAAGTAAATCAATCTGGACCGTTCATGAATTAGTTACTATGCAGTCCATTCTTCTATAAATAGAAACTCATTCCTTCATTATTTCTTACGAATTCACTGAAACTCTAGAGAGAGAAGTTATAGAGAGAAAGAATAAAAGTATTCTGCTATTGCACTAGTCATATATCCAGTATTCTTCTTCTTAAGGTAAGGGGTATTATTTCTTTTGTATTCATGAAGAGAACTTCTGTTATTCCATTATTTTTTATTCTGTTAGAATAACCTGTATACGCTGGCTACCCTATACTTGGTGAAATTCTTCTGTTATTCTGTTGAAACATTCTGTCTGTGCATTTACGTCGGACCTGGTTCCATTATTTATTATTTTATCAGAATATCCTGTCTGTGCGTTTACGCCGGACCTGGTTCCATTATCTATTATCTTGTCGGAATATCCTGTCTGTGCGTTTACGCCGGACCTGGTTCCATTATTTATTATTCTGTCGGAATATCCTGTCAGTGCGTTTACGCATGACCTGGCTCCATTATTTATTATTTTGTTGGAATAACCTGTATGTGCGGTCCATCGCACGCCTGGTGATTTCTTTTGTTATTCCATTCTTTATTATACTCAGTTGGCTAAAGTTTTGGCTTTTATACTCCATGAAATTAGTGGAATATCCTTGATATTTGCGCTTCATCCAGTATATTTTCTTGGAAATATTCTTCTGAGTATTCTTGAATTTTACTGCACAAAGCAGTATCATGTTGACAATTTGGACGTTATTGGTTCTTGGATTAATTAATTCTTGAACTTGTTTTATTGAATTCTTATATCATTGTCATCATCCTCATGTTTATATTTTGTTGAAAGTCATCTATGTCATGTAGTGCATAGATGGACTTGGTATGATTATAACCAGGGATTATTCGGTGTAATCATGACCGTAATGTTACAAATGATGTGATAAAAGTCCTCATTGGCCCGTAGTGCATTGATGGACAGTTGTTGGCATGATCATGACCATTGATGAATACACGAATATCCTTGACTGTGATGCATGGATAATTTATGGTTGTGATACTAATGAATATCCTTGGCCGTAGTGCAGGGATGATGTGGATTATTTATTAAGCTGAGTCTCAGCGATAAAAGTGATGAAAAACCTTTTAAATCATAAAAGATAGTAGATTTTATTCTCTACTTGACTCTTTTAATGGATTACTTATTCCGCTACAGTTAAACTTGATATTTATTATATTTTATCAGTTTAACACTGTTGAAGGCTAACGATAATTTATTCTGCATTATCTTCGTCATAATATTTCTTACTGGGCTAGTTGAGCTCACCCTTTTGCTTTCATTGTTCTCTTCAGAAAATGAGAACGTAGCTGGGACTAATCGGAGAACGGAGTGACGTTTCAGAGGATAGAATTAGTAGTCCTCACTATTCTATGAAATAGTGTGAAAATAAATGTATTGAAAAATTATTTTGAGTTTGAATCATGTTTAGAAGAAAGTGTTGTATTTAAAATCACAACTTATGTTTTGTCGTATTTTACACGACAGTTGTATAATTAAATTTTATTTGTATTTTATACCATGTAGTTAGCGACTCAGAATAGGTGATGTATACCTATTTTGGGGGCGTCACAGATAATATGAATTATTGCTCCGATAATAGAAAATACTTTGTAGTGACAATTATTGAAACAACAGTAATATCAAATATCAACGCAGCAATTATTGAATCAATAAAATAAAATATTGAACAGTAAATACTGTAACAATTATTGAGTAGTACCTTCTTATGTAAGAATCAATAATTGGTGCAATACCGTGTGCTACTGTGCAACAACGCGTATTACTGTGTTTTAACCACCGAGTATTCTAACAGTATTAACGGTAACAACTACGCCGTTATTTATAAACAACTTATACTTGTCGTTTTCTTCATCCAATCGTTTTTCGTTATGGAGCCCACACAAGGCTGCGCCGTCGTACGAATATTCCCCGACAGTAAGAATATTCCACGACCAAACAAATATTCTCCGATAAAAATGAATATTTTATAACCACTTGCTTATTTAAAATATTTGCGTGTTTTACCCATAACTAACCACATTAATCAAATCAACCCTTACTATTTTAAAATAATAAATAGAGGAAATTTAATTTTATTAATAATAAGTTGGGATCTTACAACCTCCCCTCCTTATGAAATTTCGTCCTCGAAATTGACGTACGTACCTGGTATTTCGAAAAGGTGAGGATACCTTGCTTTCATTTCCGTTTTCAACTCCCAGGTCATTTCCTCAATAGCATGGTTCCTCCACAAAACTTTAACTTGTGGTATGACCTTTGTGCGTAGGACATGCTCTTTCCTATCCAAGATCTTGACAGGTACCTCCTCATACATTAAGTCTTCGGCTATCTCGTCCGGTTCTAACTCAATAATGTGGTTCGGGTCTTTCACATATTTACGAAGCACAGATATATGAAAAATATTATGAACACGAGACATACTTGGAGGTAACGCGAGTCTATAGGCCACATTTTCTACTCGGTCAAGAATCTGAAATGGACTAATAAATCGTGGATTGAGCTTTTCTCTCTTCCCAAATTTTTAACTCCCTTCCGTGGATCAACTCGCAACAATACATAATCCCCAATACCAAATTCCACGTCCTTTTGATGAAGATCTGTGACGCACCCAAAATAGGTATACAACACCCATTCTGAGCCGCCAAATACATGGTACAGAAAGCAAACTACAACTTCAATAATACAATTGTCGTGCAAAATACGACAACACATACTGTGAGTTTAAATACAAATATTGTCTTCTAGACAATATCCGCACTCAAATAAATCCTCATTACAATTATTCAAACACTATTTTACAGAAATAGTGAGGACTGCTAAAACATCTTTCTAGAACCATCACTCCATACCCCGACTAGATCCTGCTATGTTCTCACCTCCTGAGAAGAAAAATGGAACCAAAAAGGAAAAGGGTGAGCTCAACTAGCCCAGTAAAGAATATTATGACTAAGATAATATACAAACAAATTATCGTTAGTCTTCAACAGGGAAAAATCTGATAGAATATAATCGACAACAAGTTTTAGATCAACAACTGCAGCGGAAACAGCAAACCATTAGAAGAGTCAAGTAGAGAAAGAATTCTACTATCTTCTAAGATTTAAAAGTCCATCATCAATATTTTATCCCTGTAACATCAATTAATAATCATCTTTATCCAAATATTCATCTTTGCACTACAGGCCAAAGATATTCATTTGTATCACCTGTCAGTCATGTTCATCTCAACACCTGTTCATCTTTGCACTACAGGCCAAAGATATTCATCAAGTAATCATACATCTTTGCACTACAGGCCAAAGATATTCATTAATATCATCATTTAGGACTGAGGATGATGAAAAATATCTTAAAGAGAACGAATCCAATGAGACAGAAGGACAAATAGTAGGGATTCGTATAACAGTTTATCCAAGATCAATAATACTTCATAATAATCAATTGTGAAGCAGAATTCAAAAATAAAGATCAAAACATGGATACAATCAAAGATAGTAACCATAATAGACATCTTGGACAAAAAGAAAAAATTTTATTTTTCGGTGAATAGTGTCGTATTCGTGAATAGTGCCGTATACGTGAATAGTGCCGTATACATGAATAGTAACCCCGACACAAAAAGTTCCAAATTTGATAAAAACTCATATCAATATTTCAGCATAATGATATTGAAGAAAATAATATCATTTAAGAAGAAAATAATATCCCTTACGAATATTAAACGAAAATAATATTCATTACGAATATTAAACGAATATAATATTTCTCGCGAATATTGAACGAAATAAAATTTCTTATGAATATTGAACAGAAATAATATTCATATGAAAAATAATATCTCTTCAGAATGTGAAATAAATAATACCCCTTACCTCAAAATATCAGTACTTCTGGTCGGAATACTGGTATAAGGCTGAAAGAAACTTGCTCTGATGAATAGAAACTCTCAAAGTATCTAAATACTCACAAAATACACTCAATAATCTAGAGAGAGAAAGAGAGAAAACTTGTTTCTGGTGTGATTTTCAATTCTAACTTAGCCCTCTATTTATAGGAAAATTTTAGTAGGTTTGACCTGCAACCTGATGGCTTTACCTGCTACTATTCCCACCCACCACATTTGAAATATAATTCAGCACATTTCTTCACCAACCACAAGTGGGGCCCACCAATTCTAGAATTTTCCATCAAAATGATAAACTCCGAAAATTCAACAATTTCTGAACCAGTCATCTCGTAAAATTCATAATAAATCATACGTTCATTTTTAACGGTTCAAAATTTGTGGACATATACTCAACTTATATATGTATAACATATCCAAAAATTACCACGATCCAACGGTCGGATTAAAAATTATAACCCACGCAAAATATCTCAAAAACCCTGATTTTTAATACCTCCATTCCGACAAAAATACTGATAAAAACCTCAACATTAACTCCTTCATTTTTAACCACAAAAATATATCCCTCATTTATATCCACATAAAATAAATATTTCCTTATCATATGAATCAATAATTAATTATTCACAAATAATATTACAGAATCACATTTATGACAACCAGGCCGTTCCCAGGAAAGAGGGGGCTTTCCAATAAGGATTTCTCCTTACTGGCGCGCAATTAGATGACCAAACCTCTCCTTAGACAGAACTTTCTAGACATTGCCAATAATGTTATCTAATAATATTATTCAAATAATATGAATTATTGATCTGATAAATGAAAATACTGTGCAGCAACAATTATTGAAACAACAATAATATAAAATATCAACGCAGCAATTATTGAATCAATAAAATAAAATATTGAACAATAACTACTGTAACAATTATTGAGTAGTGCCTTCTTACGTAAGAATCAATAATTGGTGCAATACCGTGTGCTACTGTATTTTAACCACCGGGTATTCCAACAGTATTAACGGTAACAACTACGCCGTTATTTATAAACAACTTATACTTGTCGTTTTCTTCATCCAATCGCTTTCCGTTATGGGGCCCACACAAGGCTGCGTCGTCGTACGAATATTCCCCGACAGCAAGAATATTCCACGACCAACCGAATATTCACCGACCAAAAATAAATATTTTATAACCACTTGCTTATTTTGCAAAATTTGCACATTTCACCCATAACCAAAGTATTATATCAAATTAACCCCTTATTATTCACAATAATATTTAGAGAAAATTTGATTTTATTCATTAATAAGTTGGGGTCTTACAACCTCCCCTCCTTATGAAATTTCGTCCTCGAAATTGACGTACGTACCTGATGTTTCAAAAAGGTGAGGATACCTCGCTTTCATTTCTGATTCCAACTCCCAGGTCATTTCTTCAATAGCATGGTTTCTCCACAAAACCTTAACTTGTGGTATAACCTTCGTGCGTAGGACATGCTCTTTCCTATCCAAGATCTTAACAGGTACCTCCTCGTACGTTAAATCTTCAGCTATCTCGTCTGGTTCTAACTCAATAATGTGGTTCGGGTCTTTAACATATTTACGAAGCATAGATATGTGAAAAATATTATGAACACGAGACATGCTTGGAGGTAATGCGAGTCTATATGCCACATTTCCTATTCGCTCAAGAATCTCAAATGGACCAACAAATCTTGGATTGAGCTTTCCTCTCTTCCCAAATCTTGTAACTCCCTTCCATGGTGCAACACGTAATAATACATGATCCCCAATATTAAATTCCACGTCCTTCCGATGAAGATCCGCATAACTCTTTTGTCGATCCTGTGCCGTTTGTATACGTTGTCGAATCGTTTGGATCTTCTCTGTAGTAATGCGTACCAATTCTGGTCCCAACAATGTTGCTTCACCCACCTCGTCCCAGCATACTGGAGAACGACATTTTCTTCCATACAACGCCTCAAATGGAGCCACACCTATGCTCGCCTGATAACTGTTGTTGTAGGAGAATTCCACCAATGGTAGGTACTTATCCCAACTCCCTTTGAGATCTAGGACACAAAGTCTTAATAGATCTTCAAGAGTTTGAATAGTCCTCTCTGATTGTCCGTCCGTTTGAGGATGGTATGCTGAACTGAATCGTAAATCCGTGCCCATAGCTTTCTGCAAGCTAACCCAAAATCGTGAAGTGAATCTTGGGTCACGATCCGAAACTATGGATACTGGCATGCCATGCAATCTCACAATCTCGTTCACGTACATACTAGCAAGACGTTCAAGGGAATAAGTCTCACGTATCGGCAAGAAATGAGCGGACTTGGTTAATCTATCAACAATAACCCAAATCGCATCTATGCCTTGAGAAACCTTGGGAAGACCCGTAACAAAATCCATAGTAATGTGTTCCCACTTCCATTTTGGAATCTCAAGTGGTTGCAATGGACCCTTTGGTACTTGATGCTCCGCTTTTACACGTTGACAAGTTAAACATCTCGAGATAAACTCCGCGATCTCTCTTTTCATATTGCTCCACCAAAATGTATGTCGAAGATCGTGATACATTTTGGTACTCCCAGGATGGATTGCAAACGGTGTGTTGTGTGCCTCCATCATTATTCTATGCTTCAAGTCAAAATCGTTAGGAACACAAAGTCTGGAGTTGACTCGAAGTATTCCTTCTTCATCGATTCTTGCTTCTGGAATAGCACCTTCTTGCACTTTCTTCTTCATACGCATCAGCTCTATATCCGTAGCTTGAGCAGCTTTAACTTTATCGATTAAAGTCGGTTCTACTCGTATATTTGATATCATCATGTGGGTACTTGGAGCCTTCATCTCTATCTCCATCCTTTGCAAGTCATACAAAATGGGCCTTTGTGTTAAAAACATTGCACTCGTACCCGCATATGATCTTCTACTCAATGCGTCAGCTACTACGTTTGCTTTTCCAGGATGATATTGGATGGTATGATCGTAATCTTTCAACAGCTCGAGCCAACGTCGCTGCCGCATGTTGAGTTCCTTTTGGGTGAAGAAATATTTGAGGCTTTTATGATCTGTATAGATCTCCACTTTCTCCCCATACAGGTAGTGTCTCCAGATCTTCAACGCAAAAACGACTGCTGCCAACTCCAAATCATGAGTAGGATAATTCCTCTCATATTCTTTGAGTTGTCGTGAGGCATAGGCTATGACTTTCCCATGTTGCATGAGAACACATCCTAACCCTTTGCCTGAAGCATCGCTGTAGATAACAAATCCATCCGAACCAGATGGTATTGTCATAACAGGTGCCGAAATGAGTCTCCTCTTGAGTTCTTGGAAACTCTTCTCGCATTCCTCACTCCATACGAATTTTGTATCTTTCCGAGTCAGCTGAGTTAACGGAGTAGCGATTCGAGAAAATCCTTCCACAAATCTCCGATAATAACCAGCTAAGCCCAGAAAGCTACATATTTCAATTACCGACTTAGATTGCTCTCAACTGTGACTCATATCCCAACCTTGGATAGCACGTCACAATGACACCTATCAGTTTACTATCGTACGAATATGGCGTCCCCTACGGAGAGTCTGGCTTTGGTGCATTCTACAAAGGAAGTCACCAGATAGAGGCTCGGTTATCAACTTCTATAGTTGGGTTTTTAACTCCTGAAGTTCAATAGGAGCCATTCGATATGAGATTTTAGAAGTGAGTTTTGTACCAGATTCAAAGATGATACAAATTTCAATATCACGCGTAGGCCAAGAAATTCTTCAGGAAATATGTCAGGAAACAAACAACAGAAATATCACTCAAATCTGACGTATTTTTGTTCAAGTCCATGACATAGCTAAGAAAGCTTGACATCCGTTTTTCAATAAACGAATGACTTTACGGCTTGATATGAAAGAGTTTGACTTCAATGGTTTGGTTGCATGAATTCAAATAACAGGTTGCTTAGGAATATGAAAACTAACAACCTTACGAAAACAATCAATTTTTGCATGATGAGTAGTTAACCAATCAATTTCTAAAATCACATCAAAAGCAAGTATCTTTAAAGAGATAAGATCAACAGGTAATGTGATAGTGCCAACTTGGATCATGCAAGATTTATAAACAGTGGACCTAACGGAGTTTCAACAGATAAGTCAAAGTCCAATTTCTCCGGAGTCAAGCACAAGCAGGAGAGATAAAAGAATGGGTAGAACCGGTATCTAGTAAAGTATAAACTTCGCAAGAATTCAAGATTAGCTTACCCGTGATCACCTCGTTCAGGTTTCTCGCATTTTGGCCAGTCACGACAAACGCCCTTCCAGGAACCGCTGATTTCGACTTATCCGGGACAGCTTTTGGAGTCACCATCCCCGTTGAACTTGGTTTTGCTACAGAACACTCTCGAGCTATATGACCCTCCTTTCCACAGTTATAACATACCTTAAATTGTTGTGGACAGTTTGGGCTGATATGTCCCTCTTTTTCGCACTTATAACATATGACCGGTGGTCGTTCTCCTCCCCTAGAAACAGTTGATGTTTGTGCTGACGTCTTCACGTTATCATTGTTGTACCTTCTCTTCTTGAAATCTCCTCCCGACTCGCTTCTTCTATTATCACGACCACGATTACCACCAGAGTGGTTACCGCTTTTGTTCGAATGTTTTCCTCCCTGCTGGTTTTCATTGCTTCGATGACTGCCGCCACCGGTATGACCCTGGTTGTGGTCCCTCGGTTGCACATACTCATTATCTCGCTCTAATAATTGAGCCCTGTTTACAACATCTGAATATAAAGAAAATTTATGAGAGATAAGATATTGCCGAATCTCGGGTTTTAGACCTCTCAGAAACATCCTTGTCATTCGTTCCTCATTTTCGACCAAATGAGGTGCAAACCTGGATAACTCTGCAAACTTCGCCTCGTACTGGGACACCGTCATGTTGTTTTGTTCCAGTCTGATAAACTCTACCTCCTTCATATGACGAATACTTTCAGGAAAGTACTTGTCATTGAACAGTTTTTGAAATGTTTCCCAGGACATGTTGAGTGCGTCAGGCTGGGTACGCTTCACAGACTCCCACCAGTAGTCTGCCTCACCGCGGAACATAAAGGTGGCGAATGGAACCTTCTGTTCCTCCGTGCATCCCAAGACATCAAATATCTTGGTAATTTGCTTGACCCACGTTTCCGCCATGATCGGATCCGGCTTTCCCTTAAATTCTGGTGGTCCCAATTCTTTGAACTGCTTAGCTGTGACAAACCGCGTGTTGTTATCATTTCCACCCGTATTCTGCACACGAGTCTCCCTCGTCTGATTTTGCATGAACTGCAAAAAGCTCCTAAACATTCCATCATTCATCGTTTGCTCGGTAACGTTGTTTACAGGAGGAATATTGCCTTCCTGTTGCACGTTCCCCTGGGTAGTGATCAAAGGTGTCTCCACGGTCTGATTTACTCCATTATTAACGTTCTCAGCTGCCATTTTTAAATACTGCCATAAAACAAGGGTTAATAGTCATGTCATATATTATCCCTATACTCTGACCGACCAAATAAACACCAAATAAACTTAGTCAGGTCATACTAGCGAAGGAATTTCCCGTCTCTCCCCTCCTAGTTCTTGTCTCACATCTCAGCCAGGGATCATATCCCTAAGCTCTGATACCAACTGTGACGCCCCCAAAATAGGTATACAACACCCATTCTGAGTCGCCAAATACATGGTACAGAAAGCAAACTACAACTTCAATAATACAATTGTCGTGCAAAATACGACAACACATACTGTGAGTTTAAATACAAATATTGTCTTCTAGACAATATCCACACTCAAATAAATCCTCATTACAATTATTCAAACACTATTTTACAGAAATAGTGAGGACTGCTAAAATATCTTTCTAGAACCATCACTCCATACCCCGACTAGATCCTGCTATGTTCTCACCTCCTGAGAAGAAAAATGGAACAAAAAGGAAAAGGGTGAGCTCAACTAGCCCAGTAAAGAATATTATGACTAAGATAATATACAAACAAATTATCGTTAGTCTTCAACAGGGAAAAATCTGATAGAATATAATCGACAACAAGTTTTAGATCAACAACTGCAGCGGAAACAGCAAACCATTAGAAGAGTCAAGTAGAGAAAGAATTCTACTATCTTCTAAGATTTAAAAGTCCATCATCAATATTTTATCCCTGTAACATCAATTAATAATCATCTTTATCCAAATATTCATCTTTGCACTACAGGCCAAAGATATTCATTTGTATCACCTGTCAGTCATGTTCATCTCAACACCTGTTCATCTTTGCACTACAGGCCAAAGATATTCATCAAGTAATCATACATCTTTGCACTACAGGCCAAAGATATTCATTAATATCATCATTTAGGACTGAGGATGATGAAAAATATCTTAAAGAGAACGAATCCAATGAGACAGAAGGACAAATAGTAGGGATTCGTATAACAGTTTATCCAAGATCAATAATACTTCATAATAATCAATTGTGAAGCAGAATTCAAAAATAAAGATCAAAACATGGATACAATCAAAGATAGTAACCATAATAGACATCTTGGACAAAAAGAAAAAATTTTATTTTTCGGTGAATAGTGTCGTATTCGTGAATAGTGCCGTATACGTGAATAGTGCCATATACATGAATAGTAACCCCGACACAAAAAGTTCCAAATTTGATAAAAATTCATATCAATATTTCAACATAATGATATTGAAGAAAATAATATCATTTAAGAAGAAAATAATATCCCTTACGAATATTAAACGAAAATAATATTCATTACGAATATTAAACGAATATAATATTTCTCGCGAATATTGAACGAAATAAAATTTCTTATGAATATTGAACAGAAATAATATTCATACGAAAAATAATATCTCTTCAGAATGTGAAATAAATAATACCCTTACCTCAAAATATCAGTACTTCTGGTCGGAATACTGGTATAAGGCTGAAAGAAACTTGCTCTGATGAATAGAAACTCTCAAAGTATCTAAATACTCACAAAATACACTCAATAATCTAGAGAGAGAAAGAGAGAAAACTTGTTTCTGGTGTGATTTTCAATTCTAACTTAGCCCTCTATTTATAGGAAAATTTTAGTAGGTTTGACCTGCAACCTGATGGCTTTACCTGCTACTATTCCCACCCACCACATTTGAAATATAATTCAGCACATTTCTTCACCAACCACAAGTGGGGCCCACCAATTCTAGAATTTTCCATCAAAATGATAAACTCCGAAAATTCAACAATTTCTGAACCAGTCATCTCGTAAAATTCATAATAAATCATACGTTCATTTTTAACGGTTCAAAATTTGTGGACATATACTCAACTTATATATGTATAACATATCCAAAAATTACCACGATCCAACGGTCGGATTAAAAATTATAACCCCCGCAAAATATCTCAAAAATCCTGATTTTTAATACCTCCATTCCGACAAAAATACTGATAAAAATCTCAACATTAACTTCTTCATTTTTAACCACAAAAATATATCCCTCATTTATATCCACAAAAATAAATATTTCCTTATCATATGAATCAATAATTAATTATTCACAAATAATATTACATAATCACATTTATGACAACTAGGCCGTTCCCAGGAAAGAGGGGGCTTTCCAATAAGGATTTCTCCTTACTGGCGCGCAATTAGATGACCAAACCTCTCCTTAGACAGAACTTTCTAGACATTGCCAATAATGTTATCTAATAATATTATTCAAATAATATGAATTATTGATCTGATAAATGAAAATACTGTGCAGCAACAATTATTGAAACAACAATAATATAAAATATCAACGCAGTAATTATTGAATCAATAAAATAAAATATTGAACAATAACTACTGTAACAATTATTGAGTAGTGCCTTCTTACGTAAGAATCAATAATTGGTGCAATACCGTGTGCTACTATATTTTAACCACCGGGTATTCCAACAGTATTAACGGTAACAACTACGACGTTATTTATAAACAACTTATACTTGTCGTTTTCTTCATCCAATCGCTTTCCGTTATGGGGCCCACACAAGGCTGCGTCGTCGTACGAATATTCCCCTACAGCAAGAATATTCCACGACCAACCGAATATTCACCGACCAAAAATAAATATTTTATAACCACTTACTTATTTTGTAAAATTTGCACATTTCACCCATAACCAAAGTATTATATCAAATTAACCCCTTATTATTCACAATAATATTTAGAGAAAATTTGATTTTATTCATTAATAAGTTGGGGTCTTACAAGATCCGCATAACTCTTTTATCGATCATGTGCCGTTTGCATACATTATCAAATTATTTGGATCTTTTCTGTAGTCATACGTACCAACTCGGGTCCCAACAATGTTGCTTCACCCACCTCATCCCAACATATTGGAGAGCGACACTTTCGTCCATACAATGCTTCAAATGGGGCCACCCCTATAGTTGCCTGATAACTGTTGTTGTAGGAGAATTCTACCAATGATAAATACTTATCCCAATTCCCTTTGAAGTCTTGGACACAGAGTCTTAATAGATCTTCAAGAGTTTGAATAATCCTCTCTGATTGTCCGTCCGTTTGAGGATGGTATGCCGAACTGAATCGTAAATTCGTACCCATAGCTTTTTGCAAGCTAACCCAAAATCTTGAAGTGAATCTTGGGTCACGATCCGAAACTATGGATACTGGCATGCCATGCAATCTCACAATCTCATCCACGTACATACGAGCAAGACGTTCAAGGGAATAAGTCTCCCGTATAGGCAAGAAATGAGTAGACTTGGTTAATCTATCAACAATAACCCAAATAGCATTTATGCCTTGAGAAACCGTGGGAAGACCCGTAACAAAATACATGGTAATGTGTTTCCACTTCCATTTCGGAATCTCAAGTGGTTGCAATGGGCCCTTAGACACTTGATGCTCTGCCTTTACACGTTGACAAGTTAAACACCTCGAGATAAACTTTGTAATCTCTCTCTTCATATTGTTCCACCAAAATGTATGTCGAAGATCACGATACATTTTGGTACTTCCAGGATGGATTGCAAATCGTGTATTGTGTGCCTCCATCATGATCTTGTACTTCAAATCAGAATCATTAGGAACACAAAGTCTGGAGTGGACTCGAAGTATTCCTTCTTCATCGATTCTTGCTTCTGGAATAGCACCTTCTTGCACTTTCTTCTTCATACGCATCAGCTCCGGGTCTGTGGCTTGAGCAACTTTAACTTTTTCGATTAAAGTTGGTTTTATACGTATACTTGACATCATTGCATTGGTCCCCGGAGTCTTGAATTCTATCTTCAACTTTTGTAAATCACACCAAATGGGCATTTGTGTTGACAATATCGCACTCGTTCCTGCGTATGATCTTCTACTCAATGCGTCGGCTACCACGTTCGCTTTTCTAGGATGGTATTGAATGGTATGGTCGTAGTCTTTCAACAGCTCGAGCCAACGTCGTTGCCGCATGTTGAGTTCTTTTTGGGTGAAGAAATATTTGAAACTTTTATGGTCTGAATATATCTCCACTTTCTTCCCATATAGATAGTGCCTCCAGATCTTTAGCGCGAAAACGACTGCTGCCAACTCTAAATCATAAGTAAAATAATTCCTCTCATATTCTTTAAGTTGTCGTGAAGCATAGGCTATAACTTTTCCACGTTGCATGAGAACACATCTTAGCCCTTTACCTGAAGTATCGTTGTAGATAACAAATCCATCCTAACCAGATGGTATGGTCAAAACAGGTGCCGAAATGAGTCTCCTCTTAAGCTCTTGGAAACTCTTCTCGCATTCCTCGCTCCATACGAATTTGATATCTTTCCGAGTCAGCTGAGTTAATGGAGTAGCGATTCGAGAAAATCCTTCCATGAATCTCCGATAATAACCAGCTAAGCCTAGAAAGCTACGTACTTCGGTCACCGACTTCAGTTGTTCCCAACTTTGTATTGTTTTAATCTTCGCCGGGTCAACAGATACTCCATATTTTGACACCACGTGCCCAAGGAATGTTACTTCCTTAAGTCAGAACTCGCATTTCTTCAACTTGGCATATAACTTATTTTCACGAAGCCTTTGGAGTACCAGCTTCAAATGGTGCTCATGATCTTCACGACTTTTGGAATATATGAGGATGTCATCAATAAAGACAATAACGAACTGATCCAAATATTCCTTGAATATTCGGTTTATCATATCCATGAAAGCCGCAGGAGCATTAGTCAATCCAAAAGATATGACTAAGAATTCATAATGCCCGTACTGAGTTCTAAAGGCAGTCTTTGGAATATCCTCAGTTCTAATCTTCAGCTGATGATATCTAGAACGAAGATCGATCTTTGAATAGAATTGTGCTCCTTGCAACTGGTCAAACAGGTCATCAATACGAGGTAGCGGATACCTATTCTTGATGGTGACATGGTTCAATTCCCGGTAGTCAATACAAAGTCGCATACTCCCGTCTTTCTTCTTTACAAATAAAACAGGAGCACCCCAAGGAGATGTACTAGGACGAATGAAACCGATGTCCAACAACTCCTGTAGTTGAACCTTTAACTCCTGAAGTTCAATAAGAGCCATTCGATATGGAATTTTAGAAATGGACTTTGTACCAGGTTCAAGATCAATAAAAAATTCAACTTCACGTTCCGGGGGTAGACCGGGAAGTTCTTCAGGAAATACGTCAGGAAAGTCAATAACAATAGGAATATTATTCAAATATGACGTGTCTTTATTCAAATCCATAACATGGGCTAAGAAAGCTTGACATTCGTTTTTTAATAAACGAATAGCTTTATGACTTGATATAACAGTGATTGATTTTAATGGCTTAGTTGCTTGAATTCGCACAACAGGTTGGTTAGGAATATGAAAACTAACAACCTTACGAAAACAATCAATTTTGGCATGATGAGTAGTTAACCAATCAATCCCTAAAATCACGTCAAATGCAAGTATCTTTAAAGAGATAAGGTTAACAGGTAAGGTGATGGTGCCAACTTGGATCAAACAAGATTTATAAACAGTGGATGTGATGAAGTTTCTCCTAACGGAGTTTCAACAGATAAGTCAAAGTCCAATTTCTCAAGTGTCAAGTTTAAACGTTGAGCACAACAAGTAGAGATAAATGAATGGGTAGCACCGGTATCTAGTAAGGTATAAACTTCACAAGAATTTATGATTAGCTTACCCGTGATCACCTCGTTTGGGTTTCTCGCTGTAACGACCCCAAAACAGGTCCATTCCATCCAACCCATTTTGAGTCGCCAAATACATGGTACAGATAACAACTACAACTTTATTACAACAATTGTCGTGCAAAATACAACAACACATATGCTATGAGTTTGGGTACAAATATATACCAACTGTGACTCATGTCCCAACCTTGG
This sequence comes from Panax notoginseng, assembly GCA_016801055.1. NCBI lineage: Eukaryota > Viridiplantae > Streptophyta > Magnoliopsida > Apiales > Araliaceae > Panax > Panax notoginseng. The sequence goes on from CM029012.1 coordinate 194,209,253, forward strand.
ATAGCACGTCACAATGACACCTTACATAAAGGTATAGTCAAAAACTGTTTTAAAAATTAGAATCTTTGGAAAGTGCTCAAGGAAACCCTCATACATGGGAGGCCATGCTTCTAGGTTATGATAGACATCATATGGCCACAGAATTATCCTTGGTTGACCCAATAGACCCCAAAGAAAAATGAGAAGATTACTATCATATTCTTCCCAATGGCGAGTCTTCTCTTGACATATCATTATCTCCACTGTCTCTAATTGAGAATTATACTTCAACCAAACTCCAAGATCATATATGTAGTGCTTGTAGATATACTCAACAAGTGGATGTGCACAACCATGTCTTATGATGACACGAGGTTGTGTGTCGTTAGACATCTTATATGATAGTGGCAAAACACCCTTCCAACGTTGGGTTCGCTTCACCCTAGATGATTCACCAAATATAACTACTAAATGATGACCACCGTTCTATTCTCTTGTTACCCCCGCCCGACCCAGCTACACTCTTATTACCTGAAAGGAATTGTGAAACAGAAGGGTGAGCACAACTAGCCCAGTAAAGAATATCATGACTAAAGATAATTAAATTATCAATAGCATTCATCAGTAATAAATCAGAGATTTAGAACATATGGTAGATGATAAAACTTTTCAACCATAGTTGCAGCGGAACGAGCAATCTATTAGAAGAGTCAAATAGACTATAAAGTCTATTATCTTCTCCACGTTAAAAGTCCACCAACAATGTTTTATCCCTGTAACATCAATCAATAGTTCCTTTCCACAATCATATGAATAATTCATAATCATAATTGTGATTCTAAATTTCGCATTCAAGACGAAGATAATTTTCATCACCTGTCTTTACCTGAAACATTAAAGATTATGGTTATACCAAATCACAGTTCCTGTTCATAATCATACTAATAAATTCATCTTTGCATCACGGGCCAAAGATATCCATCAACAGTTCATCTTTACACTACATGCCAAAGATATTCAACAACAAGTCATCTTTGTACTACGGGCCAAAGATATTCATCAACAACTCATCTTTGCACTACATGCCAAAGATATTCCTCAATAATTCATATTTGCACTACAGGCCAAATATATTATTATCTCAAAGAAATATATAATCATTTCAGAATTTATATAACCAATAATTATAACCATGTTGATCATTTCACCTTTGCACTTAAGCTAAAGATATTCAATTATAAATTCAATGGTCATGATCATACCAGTCACAATTCAACTTTTCACTACTGGACAAAGAGAACCCTAGTCATGATCATACCAATAATCTACCCATCTTTACACTCAAGTCAAAGAGAAATATCATCATTAGGGTTATAAAAATATTATATATGATAAAAAAATAATATGATCAACATATAGTTTTAATCTCAAGAGTAATATTCATAAATCAACTATAATTTGGTTAGAAAAAGAAACCAATTTTGTCATGAATAGTAACTCGTGAATAGTAACCCATGAATAGTAACTCATGAATAGTAACTCGTGAATAGTAACTCATGAATAGTAACTCGTGAATAGTAACTCATGAATAATAACTCATGAATAGTAACTCGTGAATAGTAACTCATGAATAGTAACTCATGAATAGTAACTCATGAATAGTAACCCCGACATGAAAAGTTCTAAATTTGATAAAAATTTCCAACCAATATTTCGGCATAATGATATTGAAGAAATAATATCATTTTCGAATAAAATAACATCCATTACCATCCCTTACTATCCATTACCTCAAAAGAGCAGTACTCCTGACTGGAATAACGCTGAACGAATTTGCACCGTATATCAACACTCAAGATATCAAAAAAACTCACAAGAATACACTCGATAATATAGAGAGAGAAATAGAGAGAAAACTTCAGTTTCTGGTGTGATTTTCAATTCTAACCTAAGCACCCTATTTATAGAAAAATGCTTAGAACACCAAAGCAGAAAATTTAATAAATTAATAATATAATTTTATTAATTTCCTTAGCACACCACATCAGCTGAATTCCACCATTAACATGTGCCACTCAAATGTCAAAAACGTTTTTCTTAATAAAAATAATTAAAACTTCTAAAAATCAATTATTTCGGAACTTCGGAACTTAAATAATTCATAATAAATAGTCCTTTGATCAGAAAATTCGAATCTCGCGAGTTTTTATAGAAAATTCAATTCTCTACAACTTTGCAGAAGAAAGTTTTTTCAAATTCCAAACAGAAATTGACCGAAATCCACAAACGGGTGATTTTACAGTCTATAATAAATTTTCGGTCAAGAATTGTGTCCACCAACACACAAAATATGTGTTAATCGTTTAATGCCACAAAAATATTCTTCCTCCTCATATACTCATATATCTCACATTCATTGTAAAAATACCACCATCAATATATTATTAAAATAATATATTTAAATGAATTATTTTATCAGAAAAAGATAAAATATTAATTTTCAACAATTGTCACATTAAAAATTTTCTCCATCTATATCCACATAAAATCACTATTTTTCTCATCATATAAATCAATAATTAATTATTCACAAATAATATTACAGAATCACATTACTGACAGCTAGGCAGTTCCCAGGAAAGAGGGGGCTTTCCAATAAGGATCTCTCCTTACTGGCGCGCAATTAGATGACCAAACCTCTCCTTAGACAGAACTTTCTAGGCATTGCCAATAATGTTATCTAATAATATTATTCAGGTAATATGAATTATTGTTCCGATAATAGAAAATACTGTGTAGTGACAATTATTAAAACAACAGTAATATAAAATATCAACGCATCAATTATTGAATCAATAAAATACAATATTGAACAGTAATTACTGTAACAATTATTGAGTAATGCCTTCTTACGTAAAAATCAATAATTGGTGCAATTCCGTGTGCTACTGTGCAACAATGCGTATTACTGTGTTTTAACCACCGGGTATTCCAACAGTGTTAACGGTAACAACTACGCCGTTATTTATAAACAACTCATTTTTTGTCATTTTCTTCATCCAATCGCTTTCCGTTATGGGCCCACACAAGACTGCGCCGTCGTACGAATATTCTCCGACAGTAAGAATATTCCACGACCAAGCGAATATTCCCCGACAATAATGAATATTTATAACCACTTGTGTATTTCGAAAAAAAAATTATATATCACCCTTAACTTTAACATTTATCAATTTAACCATTTACTAAATAATAATTATAAGAAAAATTGAATACTTTTATTTCATAAAATTCGGGGTCTTACAATCTCCCCTCCTTATGAAATTTCGTCCTCGAAATTTACGTACCTAGTATTTCAAAGAGTTGAGAATACCTTACTTTCATTTCAGATTCCATCTTTCCTGTCATCATAATTTTTTCATTGCTCATCTCCTGTATTTCAGATATCATTCTAGAATACAGCTTCAAAACAAAGGTTAATTGAACAAATTAACATATCACATAATATCCCGATATTATGACTGACCAACAAATAAGCTTAGGTAGGACACACTAGCGAAGGATTTACTCGTCTCTCTCCTCCTAGTCCTATTCCCCGATCTCCGCCAGAGATCATATCCCTAAGCTCTGATACCAAATGTAACGACCCCAAAACAGGTCCATTCCATCCAACCTATTTTGAGTCGCCAAATACATGGTACAGATAACAACTACAACTTTATTACAACAATTATCGTGCAAAATACAACAACACATATGCTATGAGTTTGGGTACAAATATATACCAACTGTGACTCATGTCCCAACCTTGGATAGCACGTCACAATGACACCTTACATAAAGGTATAGTCAAAAACTGTTTTAAAAATTAGAATCTTTGGAAAGTGCTCAAGGAAACCCTCATACATGGGAGGCCATGCTTCTAGGTTATGATAGACATCATATGGCCACAGAATTATCCTTGGTTGACCCAATAGACCCCAAAGAAAAATGAGAAGATTACTATCATATTCTTCCCAATGGCGAGTCTTCTCTTGACATATCATTATCTCCACTGTCTCTAATTGAGAATTATACTTCAACCAAACTCCAAGATCATATATGTAGTGCTTGTAGATATACTCAACAAGTGGATGTGCACAACCATGTCTTATGATGACACGAGGTTGTGTGTCGTTAGACATCTTATATGATAGTGGCAAAACACCCTTCCAACGTTGGGTTCGCTTCACCCTAGATGATTCACCAAATATAACTACTAAATGATGACCACCGTTCTATTCCCTGTTACCCCCGCTCGACCCAGCTACACTCTTATTACCTGAAAGGAATTGTGAAACAGAAGGGTGAGCACAACTAGCCCAGTAAAGAATATCATGACTAAAGATAATTAAATTATCAATAGCATTCATCAGTAATAAATCAGAGATTTAGAACATATGGTAGATGATAAAACTTTTCAACCATAGTTGCAGCGGAACGAGCAATCTATTAGAAGAGTCAAATAGACTATAAAGTCTATTATCTTCTCCACGTTAAAAGTCCACCAATAATGTTTTATCCCTGTAACATCAATCAATAGTTCCTTTCCACAATCATATGAATAATTCATAATCATAATTGTGATTCTAAATTTCGCATCCAAGACGAAGATAATTTTCATCACCTGTCTTTACCTGAAACATTAAAGATCATGGTTATACCAAATCACAGTTCCTGTTCATAATCATACTAATAAATTCATCTTTGCATCACGGGCCAAAGATATTCATCAACAGTTCATCTTTACACTACATGCCAAAGATATTCAACAACAAGTCATCTTTGCACTACGGGCCAAAGATATTCATCAACAACTCATCTTTGCACTACAGCCAAAGATATTCCTCAATAGTTCATATTTGCACTACAGGCCAAATATATTATTATCTCAAAGAAATATATAATCATTTCAGAATTTATATAACCAATAATTATAACTATGTTGATCATTTCACCTTTGCACTTAAGCTAAAGATATTCAATTATAAATTCAATGGTCATGATCATACCAGTCACAATTCAACTTTTCACTACTGGACAAAGAGAACCCTAGTCATGATCATACCAATAATCTACCCATCTTTACACTCAAGTCAAAGAGAAATATCATCATTAGGGTTATAAAAATGTTATATATGATAAAAAAATAATATGATCAACATATAGTTTTAATCTCAAGAGTAATATTCATAAATCAACTATAATTTGGTTAGAAAAAGAAACCAATTTTGTCATGAATAGTAACTCGTGAATAGTAACCCATGAATAGTAACTCATGAATAGTAACTCGTGAATAGTAACTCGTGAATAGTAACTCGTGAATAGTAACTCATGAATAGTAACTCATGAATAGTAACCCCGACATGAAAAGTTCCAAATTTGATAAAAATTTCTAACTAATATTTCGGCATAATGATATTGAAGAAATAATATCATTTTCGAATAAAATAACATCCATTACCATCCCTTACTATCCCTTACCTCAAAAGAGCAGTACTCCTGACTGGAATAACGCTGAACGAACTTGCACCGTATATCAACACTCAAGATATCAAAAAAACTCACAAGAATACACTCGATAATATAGAGAGAGAAATAGAGAGAAAACTTCAGTTTCTGGTGTGATTTTCAATTCTAACCTAAGCACCCTATTTATAGAAAAATGCTTAGAACACCAAAGCAGAAAATTTAATAAATTAATAATATAATTTTCTTAATTTCCTTAGCACACCACATCAGCTGAATTCCACCATTAACATGTGCCACTCAAATGTCAAAAATGTTTTTCTTAATAAAAATAATTAAAACTTCTAAAAATCAATTATTTCGGAACTTCGGAACTTCAATAATTCATAATAAATAGTCCTTTGATCAGAAAATTCGAATCTCGCGAGTTTTTATAGGAAATTCAATTCTCTACAATTTGCAGAAGAAAGTTTTTTTCTATTCCAAACAGAAATTGACCGAAATCCACAAACGGGCGATTTTACAGTCTATAATAAATTCTCGATCAAGAATTGTGTCCACCAACACACAAAATATGTGTTAATCATTTAATGCCACAAAAATATTCTTCCTCCTCATATACTCATATATCCCACATTCATTATAAAAATACCACCATCAATATATTATTAAAATAATATATTTAAATGAATTATTTTATCAGAAAAAGATAAAATATTAATTTTCAACAATTGTCACATTAAAAATTTTCTCCATCTATATCCACATAAAATCACTATTTTTCTCATCATATAAATCAATAATTATTATTCACAAATAATATTACAGAATCACATTACTGACAGCTAGGCAGTTCCAGGAAAGAGGGGGCTTTCCAATAAGGATCTCTCCTTACTGGCGCGCAATTAGATGACCAAACCTCTCCTTAGACAGAACTTTCTAGGCATTGCCAATAATGTTATCTAATAATATTATTCAGATAATATGAATTATTGTTCCGATAATAGAAAATACTGTGTAGTGACAATTATTAAAACAACAGTAATACAAAATATCAATGCAGCAATTATTGAATCAATAAAATACAATATTGAACAGTAATTACTGTAACAATTATTGAGTAATGCCTTCTTACGTAAAAATCAATAATTGGTGCAATTTCGTGTGCTACTGTGCAGCAATGCGTATTACTGTGTTTTAACCACCGGATATTCCAACAGTGTTAACGGTAACAACTACGCCGTTATTTATAAACAACTCATTTTTTTGTCATTTTCTTCATCCAATCGCTTTCCGTTATGGGGCCCACACAAGACTGCGCCGTCGTACGAATATTCTCCGACAGTAAGAATATTCCACGCCAAGCGAATATTCCCGACAATAATGAATATTTTATAACCACTTGTGTATTTCGAACAAAAATTTTATATATCACCCTTAACTTTAACATTTATCAATTAAACCATTTACTAAATAGTAATTATAAGAAAAATTGAATACTTTTATTTCATAAAATTTGGGGTCTTACACTCGCATTTTGACCAGTCACGACAAACGCTCTTCCAAGAACCGTTGACTTTGACTTTTCTGGGATAACCTTTTGATCACCATCCCCGTTGGACTTGGTTTTTCTATAGTACAATTCGGCGATATGTCATTCCTTTCCACAATTATAATAAACCTTAAAATGTTTGGACAGTTTGGGCAGATATGTCCTTCTTTTCCGCACTTATAGCATATGACTGGTGGTCGTTCTCCTCCCTTGGAACTAGTTGCTGCTGGTGCTGTCGTCTTCGTATTGTCTTGATGAATCTCCTCTTTTTAAAATCTCCTCCGACTCGCTTTTCTTTCTCATGGCCATGATTACCACCAGAGTGGTTGCCACTCTTGTCCGTATTTTTCTTTCTCCGCTGGTTACCATTGTTCTGATGACTTTGCTGTCACGGTTATGATCCTGGTTGTGGTCCCTCGGTTGAAACGTACTCGTTATCTCTCGCTCTAATAATTGAGCCCTGTTGACAACATCATGAATATAGAGAGAAAAATTATTTGAAATGAGATATTGACGAATGCCGGGCTTCAAAACCTTTCAGAAATATCCGCGTCATACG